>JACXGM010021265.1:0-17350 GCA_016801145.1 Umbra pygmaea
CAATTTAAGATAAATCTGCTTAAAATAACTTGTATTATCTAAGTAGGTTAACTCTAGATAAATTTTCTTGAAACAAGTCAAATTATCTTAAGTATCTTCAGTCTTAATAAGTAAATTAGTCCAAAAAATGGTGTGATTAGATAAATATACTGAATTCAAGTTAATTACACTAGTACATATTTTCATTTTTTGCAGTGCACTTAAAAAATTGAGGTAACCGATTGCCTTAAAAACGTTAAGTAATGGGTTTTTGAAAACTTGAGTGCATTTAACTTAAAAAATTCCACCCTTTCATGCATTTAAGTTAAATGCACTCAAGTTTTCAAAAACCCATTACTTAACGTTTTTAAGGCAATTGGTTACCTCAATTTTTTTTAAGTGAATTCACCTATCAGGGCTTACAGTGTATAACACATGAGATTTTGAAAAAAATCACTGCACACTTGGGGAACCCTCAGGAGTGTGCAGAGCTTTAAGAGTTCTGGAGCCTGCTGGTTTTACCTAGACATTAAATTCACTTCCCTGATGTAGATTTAATAAGTCCCAGATTAAAGGGTTGCAGTGAGAAAACAGACTGGAATTGGTTTTAAGGTCATTAAGTATGAGGGCTCTAGACAATAGAGAACCACTAAATGATGTCTGGATGTGATTATGGTAATCTATTATGTGCAATAAATAATTCATGATTGTTTACATGACTACCATTCTCTGTGAAGCACATGGCTGAATTACTCTTCTAGAGATGTGTTGGGCTAAGGTTAAAAAGGGTGTGAAAAATTCTGGATGGTTATAAACAAATAATACTTTTCTTGAGAGTGAGAATGTTGAAAAATTGGATGGCAAATTTCTCTAAACCAGAGTATCAACATTTAAAGCATCACAACTTTTACATTGTTCCTCTAATTGCAGTGTGTGATAATTTTGAAGGACTTAATTTAATGTAATGTATTCTATTGTTTTTTACCTTAAAGTAAGTGGTGGATAAAATTTTACCCTTAGCCTTGTCATTTAGTCTCTTAGCTAAAAATATTGTTTTAGGGGTCAACCTGATGGCTTTTAAGCTTTTATTTGGCCCTTGTTTTTCAGGATGTCCCATATTTTCTGAACAGTGCTCAGATAAAAAAAAAAGTTTTAATGCAAAAAAACAAAATAACAAATCTAACATTGCAATATATCCAGCAAGATGATCACTGTGGGAGGGTGCCACGCTTCAAGCTTCCAGCAAACTTTGCAGTTTTGTGTACAGATTTTAAACTTTATTTTGTGCTCCTGTACTTAGATGGCCTCAGGATTTGTCATACAGTCATGATTTTGTTGTTGTTTCAAAACATGGAATATTCACCTGCCTGCCAATCTCATCTGCCCAGGATCCTAAGAGGAATGGAGAGATGTCATATCCGCTGATACCACAGGAGATCACCCAGCTGTAATCCCAAGGAAGAGACGCAGATGGAAATTGGGTGAGGTGGGGTGCTTGTTAAACTATGATGCCGATCACCTGCCATTGCGTAATATTCTGGTAGGAAATGTACAATCCTTAGAAAATTAAATGGATGATCTCAGGGATAGGACAGCCTTCCAGAGAGACATCAAGCACTGTATTATCCTTTGTTCTTCCAAAATGTGTCTTACCCCAGAAGTGTACAGCTTGTATTACAGTGTACATTTCCTGTCCCCTCAAAATTACTCAACACACAGCCAGTAAGGTCTAAACTGCTGGCAACTGCTGGCAGGTGACAGCAAATTTACACTGTTACACAAGCTGTACACTCACTACTTTACACTGTGGCAAAATGTCATTTCTTCACTATTATCACATGAAAAGTTATTTTTATAACTTTATGACCACCTGCCTAATATTGTATACTGCAGATTGTGTACTGACTTCTTAATTTTTTCCTCAAAGTTGATGTGTTAGAAGCAGGAAAAATGGGCACGTATAAGGATTTGTGCAAATTGAGGAGGGCCAAATTGTGATGCCTACAAAACTGGGTCAGAGCATCTCCAAAACTGCAGCTCTTGTGGGGTGTTCCCGGTCTGCAGTGGTCAGTACCTATCAAAAATTGTCCAACACTGTAAAAAATGACTTTAAGAAAATAAAACAAAAAATATATATTTAAAGCTACACTATGTAACAGTCCATTCATTTGTCCTGTTGGCCTGTATGTTTAGTAGATTTAAAAAAAAAAAGAAATTTATATACACTACGTTCCAGTGTCATAATCATTAAAGATTTTTTGTTTTTCAATCAAACTCATGGATGGTATTGTGTCTCCGGGCTCTTTGGAGCACTGAAATCAATCACAGACACCTGTGATAATTAGTTTGCCAGGTGAGCACAATTGAAGGAAAACTACTTAAAAATGATGACCCCATTATTAAGCAGTCTACAAGTTTCAAGCAATATCAGAAAGAAAAAGGATCTCTCTGCTGTGGAAAAGTGTCAAATAGTGCAATGTCTTGGACATAATCATTGTTTGTTCATTTCATAGATAGGTAGTGGGTCCATGTTCTTGCGTTGGTACAATTAGTCTATTTTGGGTAACAACAGACTCGTGAATGATTTTCAAATGTACTTGTGTTTTTTTTACATGAGACACAGAATATATTCAATCAATATGTGTACAACTTATTTGTTAATGTTTTTGATAATAAGTTATTACATTTTTTTTAAATGTGACATTTTTGCTATCACATACTCTTATTATTTCTTTACACACAATACAATTGAATTCACTAGCTTTACAATGAATTCACAATGTTTATTGCAATTAATTATAACTAGCGCTATTATTTTAAAATGAAAGTTTGTTGCAGGCATTATATACTGTCACCAGGCGAACAGGCTCTGGAGTGCATAATGTATCGCGATACGCATATCGTACCATCCCTACCCACGAGGTGAGTTTGTGCATGGAGCCCCCAACCGAGGGAGATTGACTGTCATCTTCAACTTCCCTTTTCTAATAATTGCGCCAACAGTTGTTTCTTTCTCACCAAGCTGTTTGCTTATTGTCCTGTAGCACATCCTAGCCTTGCGCAGGTCTACAATTTTATCCCTGAAGTCGTTACACAGCTCTCTGGTCTTGGCCATTGTGGAGAGGTTAGAGTCTGTTGGATTGAGTGTGTGGACAGGTGTCATTTATACAGGTAACAAGTTCAAACAGGTGCGGGTAATAGAGGTAATGAGTGGAGAACAGGAGGGCTTCTTAAAGGAAAAGGTCTGTGAGAGCTGGAATTCTTACTGGTTGGTAGGTTATCAAATACTTAGGTCATGCAAGAAAATGCAAATTAATTATAAAAAAATCATACAATGTGATATTCTGGATTTTTTAGATTCCGTCTCTCACGGTTGAAGTGTACCTGTGATGGAAATTTCAGAGCTCTACATGCTTTGTAAGTAGGAAAACCTGCAAAATCGGAAGTGTATCAAATACTTGTTCTTCTCACTGTATGTATCTATATACACTCACCTAAAGGATTATTAGGAACACCATACTAATACTGTGTTTGACCCCCTTTCGCCTTCAGAACTGCCTTAATTCTACGTAGCATTGATTCAACAAGGTGCTGAAAGCATTCTTTGGAAATGTTGGCCCATATTGATAGGATAGCATCTTGCACTTGATGGAGATTTGTGGGATGCACATCCAGGGCACGAAGCTCCCGTTCCACCACATCACAAAGATGCTCTATTTGGTTGAGATCTGGTGACTGTGGGGGCCATTTTAGTACAGTGAACTCATTGTCATGTTCAAGAAACCAATTTGAAATTATTTGAGCTTTGTGACATGATGCATTATCCTGCTGCAGGTAGCCGTCAGAGGATGGGTACATGGTGGCCATAAAGGGATGGACATGGTCGGAAACAATAGTCAGGTAGGCCGTGGCCAAGAAAACATCCCCCACACCATTACACCACCAGCCTGCACAGTGGTAACAAGGCATGATGAATCCATGTTCTCATTCTGTTTACGCCAAATTCTGACTCTACCATCTGAATGTCTCAACAGAAATCGAGACTCATCAAACCAGCCAACATTTTTCCAGTCTTCAACTGTCAAATTTTAGTGAGCTCTTGCAAATTGTATCCTCTTTTTCCTATTTGTAGTGGAGATGAGTGGTACCCGGTGGGGTCTTCTGCTGTTGTAGCCCATCCGCCTCAATGTTGTGCGCGTTGTGGCTTCACAAATGCTTTGCTGCATATTTCAGTTGTAACGAGTGGTTATTTCAGTCAAAGTTGCTCTTCTATCAGCTTGAAGCAGTCTGCCCATTCTCCTCCAACCTCTAGCATCAACAAGGCATTTTCGCCCACAGGACTGCCGCATACTGGATGTTTTCCCTTTTCACACCATTCTTTGTGAACCCTAGAAATGGTTGTGCGTGAAAATCCCAGTAACTGAGCAGATTGTGAAATACTCAGACCGGCCCGTCTGGCACCAACATCCATGCCACGCTCAAAATTGCTAAAAATCACCTTTCTTTCCTATTCTGACATTCAGTTTGGAGTTCAGGGGATTGTCTTGACCAGGACCACACCCCTAAATGTATTGAAGCAACTGCCATGTGATTGAGGTTGAGTAGATCATTGCATTAATGAGAAATTTAACGGGTGTTCCTAATAATCCTTTAGGTGAGTGTATGTATGTACAGTATATGTGTATGTACATATACACTCACAGGCCACTATATTAGGTGGACCTTGCTAATACCAGGTTGGGTAAAATTTGGTAAACATTGTAAACTTATTTGTTATTTGTGCTGTAAAGGACATTAAACTAGGATATTTTGTATTCCGTTTTCTCTATTTATTGGATGATACAATTGAGATTAGTGGTGGTGGGATATTAAGTTGAATTAGCTTTCGTGTTTTGATCTTATGTTTTCTCCACAGTATTTTATGCAGTTGCTGATAGGAACATTTGCCATGTGGTGACATGGATTTGAAAACTTTCTCCTTGGCACCCTGGAATGTCATCTTTGCATACCTAACTTTCTTTGCATACTTAAGTGCCAACATAAGAAGTATTATGTTTGTTACTTTATTTCTGTTCTAAATGGAAGTCAGCATATGTGTTTCACAACTGCTATGGTTATATTTACTGTGGGCAAATATAGCTTCAGTTTGTATCCTATGATTCTCTGTGAAATAAAACCACTCAGTGTGACTACAGTAGAGTACAGTATAGTAGAATAAAATGCATTAACTTGACTTTGCTAATTTCCTTTCTGGGAGCAGGTGGTGTATTCGGACATGTATCTTTGAGTTTAGGTGAATTACGTGTGTATCTGCTTAAAAAAAGTATATTAAATTAGAGCTTTTTTAAAAAGTTTAGGAACATCTGTCTGCTAAAACATGTAATCCTTTTTGGACTGGCTGTCAGGAGAATCAGGCGATTTCCTGATTGGCCGGTTAAATTAACAATCGCATGGCCAAGTAATGAATATATAACTAGCTTGAACACTTGCATTTGTCTGTCAAATGCCGTAATATAATAATGTGCATAGCACCACTACATTCGCCCCAAGTTTCTTGCTTGTGGGCGTGCCCAGGATCTGAATACTGTTCAATTTTACAGACTGTGATTGATTGATTCGTCCTTGTCTTCCAAGTTTGGGCAAGTCATAGGAATGGGAGTGGAGTGAGTGAAATGGAGAGGAAGAGACAATGAGAATAGGGTGGCTTAGAAAAAAGAGGAAAACAACGAGCACCCCATTGTAATGCTGCAAAATATAAAGAAATAACACACGTTTAGTTAAACCACCTAAGCTAAAGTGAGGAAGACCACAGACAGAAGATGGGGCAGTACCACACTGCAAAAAGCCCTGTCTTAAAAATCTTGTTCCATTGGCAGATTATTTTACTTATTACAAGCAAGAAATACCTTGTATTTGTAGTTTTTTTACATTTATTTTTGTAGTGTAATGTTTTGAAGTGAAAATACATCCAGTAATGCAAATATACAAACAATATTATGTTTTAAATTTAAAGAAGTCTAATCATTTGGTATTACTGTTAGCCAATTAAGATTAGGTTTGTGGGACAGAAGACTGGATGTAGTTTCTAAATATATATACACTGCCCCAATACACACACACATATATACATATATATCATTTTCACCAGATGCTGGTAACAACCCAAGTAATCCATACATACAAAGAAACCAAAACAAATAGGTTCAGAAATTAAGTTATGTGTAATAATGTGAAATGACACAGGGAAAAAGTATTGAACACATGAAGAACGGAAGGTGCAAAAAGGCAATGAAAGCCAAGACAACAAATGCAAACCATCAATGATTAAAAAGCAATTCAGCCCCCTGCCAGTACAAATAAATATCAACTGCTTCAGTCTCAACTGATGGCCTACAAAAAGGTCTCATTGCCAAGGTGTCACACAAGACACATCTCTGGGTAAAAGCAAAGAGCTGTCTCAAGACCTTCACAACCCAATTGTTGCAAAACATAATGACGACATTGGTTATAGACACATTTCTAAGCTTCTGAATGTCCCAGTGAGCACTGTTGGGGCCATAATACGGAAGGGGAAAGACAATCAATACACCATAAATTTGCCTCGACCAGGTGATCCTCGCAAGAATTCTGACAGAGGAGTAAAAAAAATAATCAAAAGAGTTGCCAAAGAGCCAAGGACCAATTGTGGAGAGCTTCAAAAAGACATGCAAGTAGCAGGTACTCTAAAAACAACAGTAAGTAATGCACTCCACTGCCATGGCCTGTTAGCACACTCACCACGCAAGACTGCATTGCTGAAAAAAATGTTGAAGCTTATTTAAAGTTTGCTGCACAAAATTTGGAAATGCCAGTAAAATACTGGGAGTATATAGCCTGGTCAGATGAGAGCAAAAATGAACTGTTTGGATGGCATTATACTCACCATGTTTGGAGGAGTAATGGCACTGCACATCACCCTAAAAACACCATACCAACAGTGACGTTTGGAGGTAGGAACATCATGGTGTCGGCCTGCTTTTCAGCAAATGGTACTGGCAAATTTAGTTGAAGGAAGGATGAATGGGCAAATTTACCAAGACATTCTTGACAAAAATCTGCTGCCATCTACCAGGATGATGAAGATGCAATGAAGGGTGACATTTCAGCCAGACAATGATCCCAAACACAAAGCCAAGGAAACTCTCAGTTGGTTTCAAAGAAAGAAAATAAAGCTGCTTGAATGGCCCAGCCAATCACCTGACTTAAATCCCATTGAAAATCTATAGAAAGAACTGAAGATCAAGATTCATAGAAGAGGCCCACGGAACCTTCAAGATGTGAAGACTGTTTGTGTGGAAGAATGGGCCAAAATCACACAAGAGCATTGCATGCGACTAGATTCTCCATACAAGAGGTGACTTGAAGCTGTCATTACCAAAGACTTTTGTACAAAGAATTAAATGAATATCAGAAAGTGTGTTCAACACATTTTCCCAGTGTCATTTCACATAATTACACAACTTAATTTCTGAACATATTTGTTTTGGTTTCTTTGTCTGTATGGATTAATTGGGTTGTTACCAACATCTGGTGACAATTTCATGTCAATAGCATGTATTATATTATTAGTATATTTACTGAGAAAATTGTGACATGTTCAATCCTTTTTTTACCTGCTATATATATATATATATATATATATATATATATATAGTTTAGGTACCCCTGACAATTTCCATGACTTTCATTTATAAGTAATTGGTCCAAGAATACCATTTTGATCTATCAAATAACTGAAGGACACATTATTATTTGGGTGGTGAAATGAGGTTCATTGGATTAACAGCAATATGCAGCAAAAAAAATTAAGTAGAAATTAGGAAGGTGCATACATTTGGGCACCCTTGTCATTTTGTTGATTTAGTCAGGTTAAGGCGGTGGAATGCTAGGATAGATGTTGTGGTGGGTGCTGCTAGGGAGTTTATGGGTGTTACTGACGTCACGGGGGAGATGGTTCACGAGTTGATGAAGGGGGAGTGTAGGTAGTGGGGTGTTTGGGGGTGGGCTGTGGGATGTTTTTTATTTTTCTAGGGTTGTGGGGTAAGTTGGGTAGAGATGACTTGGGTGGGCCGTTTCCGGTCTCGCTCTCCGGTGCTGTTGGTGGCGGTGTATGCACCTTCAGTCGGTTGCGATCACCATTAACCCCTTAGAAGAAGAATTCAACTTGTGGTTTATTGTTTTCTTTAATGTAGGTGTCAGGTCTTGTTTGTATATTATTTGGTTATGTACACTTTTGATGGTTCTGTTTTGTAGTCCTGTTACTCATTCATTCTTATTCTCGTGTTGTTTTCTGTAAATTCTTCTGTGTTTTAGAAATAAATATGGTGTTATTCAAGAGTGAAGACGCACCTGCCTCCTAAATCCTTATGGAACGTGACAGAGTCCTCAATTTTATAATTCTCTGTTATATGTTTAATCAATTACACTATCGCTAAACTTTTCTTTGAGTATCTATATTATGTTCAGCAAATTGTCAGCTAAAGAGCAGATCTTGTAAAAAGATGAGACTTTCTTAAAGATACACAAGTAGTAATATAAAATTTGACATTCTGTACAGTGACATTAAGGTCAAGAGAGTTGGATGAGCAAAAGGTTACGATTTACATTAGGCTGACTCTTCTAGCAGACACTCAATCTGTTCTTGAGCTGCCCTTCATAATGTAAATTGAATGTGACATGATGAATCCAAATCCATATATTATTGCTTGAAGGCAGCATAGTAACGTCCCTACCAGAAAGCAGATTGTGCATCATTTCGTTTTCAGATTACCCATTCATAGTGTTCATTATCAGCAAACCTGTTGAACAGATATAAGGTAAAATAGTTACTAACTAAACAATAGCAAGCCACTGTGAACACGTGGACACTGTTTCTGTATTGGTTATAACCTAATTCTGTATTTTCACAAAATGGTGTCTTCAAGCACATGTTATATTGGATCATTGCGTAACTTTACTTTCCCGAACGAACTGGTTCAAAGCCTTCTCCTGTCCGACCTCTTCAAGAACCTAAGCCATGGAAATGAATAAACAAATAATACACGTGAACAATACAAATTTGTTTGCATGTTTATAGTGTATATTTTGATATAACATGTTCTGTGTTAATTACATTTTATTATTAATCTTTTCTTGCTTTTGTGTACACAGACATCCCTCTACTCTGCTACAAAGCATCATATGGCTTAGTGGTTGGGGTGTCAGACTTGTAATCAGTTTACTCTAAGTTGCTCCAGAGGATGTCCCTGTACTTACTGTAAGTCGCTCTGGATCAGATCTGCTAAAATACTTACATATAAAATTTTAACAAATCACATGAAACCCATTATATCTCATGGGTGTGATTACGCTGCTGTGGATCGGGAGAACATCTACACACCAGAAGATGTGTCCATATATACCACCTAAAGGATATTCCAGGAAGGACCTTCCAGTTACAGATGTATCTTAGAAAAAAGTGATACAGGTAAACTTACAACAGTGCTTCTTCTGGCTACTTGTCAGGAGGTAAAACTGATAATAACAAGACACCATACTAGATGCCTTGTAAAAGTAATGGTTGTCGTTGGTCAAGCAAAGAGACTGAGTGGAATATACACTCACCTAAAGGGTTATTAGGAACACCCGTTAAATTTGTCATTAATGCAATTATCTACTCAACCAATCACATGGCTGTTGCTTCAATGAATTTAGGGGTGTGGTCCTGGTCAAGACAATCTCCTGATCTCCAAACTGGATGTCAGAATGGGAAAGTAAGGTGATTTACGCGCAATTTTGAGCGTGGCATGGTTGTTGGTTCCAGACCGGCCGGTCTGAGTATTTCACAATCTGCTCAGTTACTGGGATTTTCACGCACACCCATTTCTAGGGTTTACAAAGAATCGTGCGAAAAGGGAAAAACATCCAGTATGCGGCAGTCCTCTGGGCGAAAATGCCTTGTTGATGCTAGAGGTCAGAGGAGAATGGGCTGAATGCTTCAAGCTGATAGAAGAGCAACTGTGACTAAAATAACTACTCGTTACAACCGAAGTATGCAGCAAAGCATTTGTGAAGCCACAACGCGCACAACCTTGAGATGGGCTACAACAGCACAAGACCCCACCAGGTACCACTCATCTCCACTACAAATAGGAAAAAGAGGCTACAATTTGCAAGAGCTCACCAAAATTGGACAATTGAATACTGGAAAAATTTTGCTTGGTCTGATGAGTCTCGATTTCCGTTGAGACATTCAGATGGTAGTGTCAGAATTTGGCATAAACAGAATGAGAACATGGATCCATCATGCCTTGTTACCCCTGTGCAGGCTGTTGGTGGTGGTGTAATGGTGTGGAGGATGTTTTCTTGGCACACTTTAGGCACCTTAGAGCCAATTGGGCATCGTTTAAATGCCACGGCCTACCTGAGCATTGTTTCTGACCATGTCCATCCTTTTATGGCCACCATGTACCCATCCTTTGATGGCTACTTCTAGCAGGATAATGCACCATGTCACAAAGCTTGAATCATTTCAAATTGGTTTCTTGAACATGACAATGAGTTCACTGTACTACAATGGCCCACACAGTCACCAGATCTCAACCCAATAGAGCATCTTTGGGATGTGGTGAAACGGGAGCCTTGTGCCCTGGATGTGCATCCCACAAATCTCCATCAACAGCAAGATGCTATCCTATCAATATGGGCCAACATTTCTAAAGAATGCTTTCAGCACCTTGTTGAATATATGCCAAGTAGAATTAGGGCAGTTCTGAAGGCGAAAGGGGGTCAAACACAGTATTAGTATGGTGTTTCTAATAATCCTTTAGGTGAGTGTAGGACCCATGTGTAATGACTTAGGGTGAAGGCACACCGCACTGATTCTAGGGCTTGCGCTCGCCTGGCATCCAGCTTACCCCAGATCGCTAGTTCACCTCATGCTGTGTTTTGAGGACCACCTACTGTTAGCAACTAGCGATTCCTCTGGTTGAATTGCAAGTCATGTTTGGCAGGGGCAGTGACTGCATTCAGTCAACCTAACAAGCAGACTTAAGGTGCTGTTTTTTTAAGGCCACGGAGACAGATAATTTGACGTACAGTTGCCTCCATTTTTCACAAATCTTTCGAACATTTTCTCCCCTCCCAATTGTTCCTGTTAATTTTTTTCCCCAATAACCCTGCTATGTTGGCAGCTCTGACCCCGCCCCCCCCGCCCGATGCAGGATGTTGAAGGGCACTCACATGGATCATCCAACCACATATGTTGCTGAGCCAGCCAATACTTTTCACACTGCAAATCCAACACGGAAGCATTTAGACAGATCATGTACAGGATGATTACGCTCATCAACTACACTTCTGTGATTCCATTTACAGATGCCTGAGAGAGGTGAGAGAGAGGTGGCCAGGCAAATAGTCAAACTGATCTTTCCCCAATACTTGGCAGTGCAATGCCAATTTGCACTGCCTTTGATGGAGGCCCGAGCAAAGTCAGAGAAGCCATATTCAAGTTCTTACCAATATTTTGCTTTTCTGTGAACTAATATATAATGATTAGTTACATCGGCGGAAATCCCAGGAAAAATTGGATCTGTCCCCCATATACATTATATCACTGTATTCCTTACTATGTAAATTCCTTAATATTAATAATACACAATAAACACAACTGTGCTGATTATAGACACTTAAAAGCACATTTTTAAGTTCCAAAATATTGCAACCCCCTATCCTTGACTCACAATTGATTGATCCACTGACTCCCCTCTCAGGCTTCAGTAGTTAAACATGATTCAGGTACATTGCATGTAGGAATCGACAGTCTGTAGTTGGTGACTGACCTCCAGTAAATAGTTCAAACAAAGGATATATTAGACACTCCTTTACTTCTACCATTATACAATAAAACACATTTATAAAACACGTTATTATTTATATTACACTGCATTGAATTGCTGCATTAAATTAAGTCACTCTTAACTAGCGATTAGCTGACGTTTGCTAGCAGTGATGGCCGACGGTGAAATTGGATTGGTGGGCAAAAAAATCCTTATACATCAATAGTTTAAGTTGCATCAACAGCAGCATAACTCGAGACACCGAGTTACAACAACAACACTGTATACCTTGTTATAGCAAACAACACTATAGAGAAGTACCCACAAGAATGGTGTGATGCCAAAAAACTCTATATATGTCTTTTTCAAACAGACAGTAGTTGTATCCCGTTTGGATTTTTCTTAATGTCTCAGTCAAATTGTATGTCACATACTGACTGTTGTAACTCAATCCACCTAATCCTCTGCTGTACACTCACTGTCAGGAACCCGCCCTCCTGAGCTGTTCCCTTATATTGTGTGTAGATTTCCTGTTCCTGGTTCCCTTGTGTGTGTGTCTAGTATGTTTCCACGTTTGTCTGTTCCTGTCCCTGGATTCCCATCTTCCCAACTTCCACGAAGGCACCCGATCCCGATCAGTTCTTGCCAGATTATTGTTGTACCTCCTAGTACATTAAGTCAGGAGCCACTCCATGTACCTAACCAGCCTGAATACTGAGTTGTTTATTACTTTTTGCCTTTTATATAGCCAGTCTGAGTGCTGCACCCTCTGTGCCTTCAATCCAGTACCTGCCTGTGACGATAATCGGAAGCCCTTGCTCCCTTGGACACATGCCTGCCTTCTCCAGTCATCTCAGTTCTCACTATACATAATAAACTTCATTATTGTTGTTACTCACCACTCCATTGTCTGTGTTTGGATTCACCCTCTGTTCCGAGCCTCACTCCTGTATTATTAGACATAATACTTGCTAGATTTTTGAGGGGACAAAAACAAGAGTGCTTTGTTAATAACCACACTTTTGGTAGCCAAATATTACTGACACATACAGCTCCAGATCAAATTAAGAGACTACTGCAAAATCATCAGTGTCTCTGGTTTCACTACTAATATGTATGTCTTTCGGTAAAATATTTTTTTATTTTTTGTTTTCCATAAACTACTGAGAACATTTTTCTTAAATTCCTAATAAAAATAGTCATTCAGAGCATTTATTTGCAGAAAATCACGACAGGCCAAAATTACAAGAAAGATTCAGTGATTTTCGACCTCATACATGTCAAAAAATTAAGTTTTTTATTTTTAAACAAAATTCTAATGTGTTAATTTAGAAAGAGTTTTTTGATGGGAATATAATAATAATTGTCTTTTTATGCATTTTTTTCATGCTCTCCACCAGTTTTTCACATTGATGTTGGGTGACATTATATTCAAGCAGCTCGGCTTTGTTTGATGGTTTGTTACCATCCATCTTCCTCTTGATTACATTCCAGAGGTTTTTAATGGGGTTGATTTGAGAAGTTTGCAGTGTTCCCTTTATTTTTCAGAGCTGTGTCATGGTGAATTGATCTGGTACACAGCTTAAAGTTTTATATTTGTTTTAATTTTGCCAGAAGCCCTTGCCCTCCAGTCATAAAGCACAACTGGTGAAACAGAGCAAATCAAATTGTCATCCAATATCATCCCCCGTGTAATGGTGTTATACTTTACACACAATTAAATTTTAATGCAAGAGAGAATCCAAACATTTGGATAACATGAGTAATAACATGAGTCAAAGCCAAGGACCCTGTTGTAAATAGGAATAATCTCCTTTTAGGTTTGCTTGGATGACAGACTGGGGATCTACACACAGAACGGAGCTACAAAGAGAAGCAATGTTATCCACTGAGGTAAGTCCCAAGGTGTCATGAATCTCACTTTTATGTGGCAGATGCATAACGAGAGTACAGAGCTGGATGCTTATTGGGCTCATAGATTTTTGGCACTGCTTCAACGGATATTCAATTGGAATAATTAATATTTACCAGGTATAATTCAGCCCTTTTTTCCCCAACATATTCTTGTGCATTGTAATGTTCTAAAGCATTACTGTTTAGACACATGCTATCTTGTTAATGTTATCCTTTATACTTCATGTCACAACCAATGGTGTTGTTGCAGTTGTTGACGTAGGTAAATGGAGACAGAATGCAAGGAGCTCGTGTTTTTTTGATAATTTGGAACAAAGAAAACAACAAAAGACTAGGCCGCAAGTTGGCTCTCTAAGATAATGGGCAACGTCTACCCAAAATAAAGAACCTAGATAGTAAAAGTTGATATACACTCACTGTGCATTCAACACACGGAATGAGACTTTGTTTACATAGATTTAACCTTCACAGGACGATTAAATAATAGCGCACTATGTAGCGCATCACAGAACACTGTAAACTGTATATACAGGTCCTTCTCAAGAAATTCGCATATTGTGATAAAGTTCATTATTTTCCATAATGTAATGATAAAAATTAAACTTTCATATATTTTAGATTCATTGCACACCAACTGAAATATTTCAGGTCATTTATTGTTTTAATAGTGATGATTTTGGGGGACATAAGAAGACCACAGAATTTATTAATGCCTTTTAGAATAGTACATTCCTTCCAGTAATAGCAAAGCCAACAAGAATAACAACAGTATCAGCAACATTAATTTGATAATATATTTTCAAATGAAGTTGGTAAAATATTATTTTAAGGTATTCTAATAACCGATATTAGTGACCTCCTGCCTGTCTTTGCATGTTTTCAAATTGTGTTTAAACCACCACTAAGTCCAACCATATATTCAAGAACAGTGAGACATAGAACATCTGAAGCAATTGAAACACTGCAAATGGAATTAAATAAGTGTAACTGGGATGAGATTTATAGAAAATCCAAATGAAGCTGATGGTATTTTTTTTGGAGAGATTACTAGAAATATATAATAAATGCTGCCCATTTAAAACGATAACATATAAATGTAATATGCAGAAACCGTGGTTTACTAAAGGAATTATAAAGTGCTGCAAGAAGAAAAAATTATTATACGGGAAATTTATACATTCCAGATCTCAATATGCTGAAAGAAAATATAAAACATATAAGAATAAACTAGTTAATATAATTAGAAATAGTAAGAAAGATTACTACACAAAATTGTTGATACAACATAGACAAAATATCCAGGGAACATGGAAGTACCTTATGTATTAATGATTTAATACATAAAAAATACAGCAATATGGATAGTGTTAATTACTTTAATAAAGACAACTGTACAATACGTCGTACAGAGTAAATAGTTAGAGTTTAATGATTATTTTGTAAATATAGGTAATAATTTAGCAAAGAAAATTGTACCCATTCCAAACAATGGAATGGAAATTGGGGTTACATTTGAAAGTTCAAATTCATTTTGTTTAAACCCAACTAATAAAGATGAATTATTGAAAATATTAAAAGTTCAATGGCAGTTGTTAAAATGGTAGAAAATATATCACAATCAGTAGATAACAAGTTGTATACAATCTGAGTTTTTTTGGATTTACAGAAAGCTTCTGATACCATCGATCACAGAATATTATTATATAAACCTGAAAATTACTTAACAGACCGTTTTCAATATGTTAATTTAAATGGAGTTGCGTCCTGCTTTCAGATAATTAATTGTGGCGTTCCGCAAGGCTCTATTTTGGGCACCAAGTTATTTTTGTTATATATAAACGATATTTGTAAAGTGTCGGATGTTTTAAATTTTATTCTTTTTGCGGATGATACAACAATTTATTGTTCTTGCCCAAATCTTACAGAGCTTGTGTTGGTGGTAGAGAAAGAATTATGTAAATTAAAGAATAGGTTTGATTTGAATAAATTGTCACTGAATTTAAATAAAACAAAATTTATGGTATTTAGTAATAAAGAGATAATTAATGAGATCAGGATTACTATTAATGAAAACGAATTAGAAAGAGTAAATCATATAAAATTTCTTGGAGTAATTATTGATTGTAAAATGATATAAATGACAAAACCGCATATTTTTAACGTTCAGAAGAAAGTATAAAAAATGATTGCAATTTTGTATAAGTTGCAATATATTTTGAAGAAAAATGCATTACATTTACTTTATAGTTCACTTGTTACACCATACTTAAGGTATGGTATTGAAATATGGGGAAATACATACAAAACTAGAACCAATCAAATTTTCCTATTACAAAAGAAAGTTATCAGATTAATTAACTATAAACCTTACAATTCACCAAGTACTGTTTCATCAATCAACAATTTTGAAGTTTTATGATTTAGTTGATTTTCACACGGTAAAGTTTATTTACCAAGTCAAACATAATAAAACTCCTAAATGCTTGCAATTATTATTTACCCAGCGAGAAAGTAAATATAATCTTAGAGGACTATGTATATTTAACCAACCACAAGTACATTCTACATTAAGAGAACACTGTTTATGAAATAAAGGAGCTAAATTGTGGAATAGTTGCTGTAATGAGCTAAAACAAGCCACGTCTATTTTTCAGTTTAAAAATATTTACAAGAGAATAACATTGGAAAAAATATTTAATAGAATGAAAATTAATTAAACAGGCTTGCTTCTGGAGTGGACAATGGTCCACTAATGTGTTAATGTTAATTTTATGAACAGATGTTGTTATTAATGAGTCGCATTTATGATTCTAAAGTTAAGGGCAGGCACAATAAGCTTTATCTTCTGCCTGCACCTGGGAAGTATTCCATAAAGGCCGCTTAGAAAAGCGTAGATTACAGTCCTAAACGAAACTTGAATGAACTGAACTAATCAGCTGCGCTTAAATCGGTTCCATAATGTTAAGTTGAAGCTCATGTGATCTTACTAATTCAAACCAAGTTCAAATAGTCTAGCTAATAGCGCGTGCACGCCACTGTTAAGAAGCCCTGATGGTGGGGCATAGATTCATCAATTTACCATGGCAAAAAAGGGGAAAAAAAGAGCAATATTCACCGCGACTGAGCTGCGTTTGCTTTTCGAAACATATGATTATGAAAAAAGGAATACCGCAGCAATTAATAAAACAAAAGAGAAAGGCTAGCAAGAAATTGCTGATCGTAAATGTGTATGTAACAAATAATTGGAAATGTACATTACTATAACGTGTGCGTGTGCGTGTGTGTGTGTGTGTGTGTGAGAGAGAGAGAGAACAATGACTAACTTTGACAGCAGCAATTTAAGTGAAGAAAAAATTACATTTTTGTTTCAAAATAGTAGCGCACAGTCCAATGCATGAAATAATCATTGTAAATTAATTGTAAAGCTAGTGAATTATAATCAAATCAATGTTTTTGGCTATACTGCCTCAAGTACCCGAGGGATTTAGACTATATTTGGATTAAACACATCCTATTGAACATTTATCCATAGCACAGGTTTTGGCACAATGAATAGTTTAGTTTATATGAGACAATATATTCATAAAATTTAGTGTACTGCA
>JACXGM010021266.1:0-17347 GCA_016801145.1 Umbra pygmaea
AAACATCCCCCACACCATTACACTACCACCACCAGCCTGCACAGTGGTAACAAGGCATGATGGATCCATGTTCTCATTCTGTTTACGCCAAATTCTGACTCTACCATCTGAATGTCTCAACAGAAATCGAGACTCATCAGACCAGGCAACATTTTTCCAGTCTTCAACTGTCCAATTTTGGTGAGCTCTTGCAAATTGTAGCCTCTTTCCTATTTGTAGTGGAGATGAGTGGTACCCGGTTGGGTCTTCTGATGTTGTAGCCCATCTGCCTCAAGGTTGTGCGTGTTGTGGCTTCACAAAGGCTTTGCTGCATACCTCGGTTGTAACGAGAGGTTATTTCAGTCAAAGTTGCTCTTCTATCAGCTTGAAGCAGTCGGCCCATTCTTCTCTGACCTCTAGCATCAACAAGGCATTTTCTCCCACAGGACTGCCGCATGCTGGATGTTTTTCCCTTTTTACACCATTCTTTGTAAACCCTAGAAATGGTTGTGCATGAAAATCTCAGTAACTGAGCAGATTGTGAAATACTCAGACCGGCCCGTCTGGCACCAACAACCATGCCACGCTCAAAATTGCTTGAATCACCTTTCTTTCCCATTCTGACATTCAGTTTGGAGTTCAGGAGATTGTCTTGACCAGGACCACACCCCTAAATGCATTGAAGCAACTGCCATGTGATTGGTTGAGTAGATCATTGCATTAAGGAGAAATTGAACTGTTTGTTCCTAATAATCCTTTAGGTGAGTGTATATAAGAATACCAGGGTTGGACTGGCTTAGCTTACAGTGTAAGCAATAGGATGGCATACAAAAAACAAAACATGTATTGACAAAATTTCCACAAACCTATACTTAAATTTTTATTTCCAACCTATTCTAAATGTAAAAAGACAATGTGGCACAACGGCATTAGTGCATTGACTGCAACATCGTGATAATGGTGGCAACAAAAGTCTGCTTCAAATACTTCTAAGATATCTTTAATGTATAAAAATGTGCTTACTGCCCTGCCCAGTCTGTCATCCTCTTTAAACATTAAATCATCGAGCTCGCGTTCTCCATCATATCCCACTCCCACCGTAAAGGCACATTTTGCAGCCATCTGTGTTGCATTTAATTTTCTGTATATTTTCAAAATAAAATTTCCATTGCTGTCCTACATGGGAACTTGTTCATTGGAGGGCCGTTTCTACTCCTAACAATTCTCACTCCTCTATACTCTCTGCCATTACCCTTTTCAGGTCTGAATATCACCTCTGACCTCGCTCTTACACTGGCTCAGAGAAGTTTAGTAAGAAGAGGTGATAAGATTCCAGGAAGTAAATGGAGAACCTCATAACACCGATCAGTTTTCTAACCAGCAGGCTCACGGCCAATAATCATCATTACATTCTCGCAATTCCAATGTAAATATTTTCAGCATGCTAACGTCTTTACTGTTGGTCATCTCATGATATGAATAGTATGAAAAAAAAACTTTTTAAAACACAATTAGCCTATAAAATAATGAATAAAGTGCCAATAAAAAAAATTATGACAATTAATTATTAGTTCCGCACTGCTCATTCAATATGAAAAACTTTAGTCAGCTCATGTACGGGATTATTCCATTCAACTACAGTAATGCGATTTAATTCACAGATGCCCAATCTGAACACAAGGAGTTGCTGGAGAGCAACGTGGGAAGGTAGATAATCCGACTTGCCTATCTTAAATCCCGGGCAGTGCTATGACCATTTTTGTCAAAAAAGCTATAGTTAGGCTCGAACGACTAACTATCATGACGTAGACTGTCCTGCAATGCAGCGACTTCGCGCACTAATTAAATATTCTAAACATTTTATCAGGCTATAGTTCACAAGTTAGCTAGCGTAGCTAGTTTCCTTGGTTAAGAAGTAAGCGAGTAGCAATTGTTACTAAGTAATTGTTACATTAAGTGGCCACTGGCACAGTCTTTACAAAATACACACACAAGTAATAATAGTAAAACATTTTGTAATCACACAAAAATACCATTAGAAAACTACAATATTGGTTGCGCCCGTAACTGCAAATTCGATTACTCAAATCAGATATTCACAAACCAATGGGTGACGTCACAAATGTTTCGTCCAGTACTAAATACATACTATGAGTGCACCTCATGCCCCATTGACAACGTATGGGCTACGTGAACAATGGACGTTAATAGGATTTCATCTCATTTTTAAATCTTCCCTAACCATCTCTGACTGGGTCTACTTTCTTCTCTGATTTGCCTTGCCACAACTTCCTCTATACCTGAAATATGGTAATTAGCAACATACTGTTAGCAATAGCTGTTTAAGAATTATTTAAGGCAATGTTTATCTGTTAGCTACACTTTCACCTGAGCGTTTGGCACCAATCTGTGAATTTCTGCAAATATGTCTTATTGTACCTTGAAATTTGCAAAACATAAATGTCTTAATTGAGAAAATAAACAGAACATGTCATTGTTCGGTGGTATTCAAAGATTGGCATAAAACTTAATGCACTAAACCCTGAGTTCGCCTGCTTAAATGGGAAATTTACAATGCTGAAATTACCCAGTTGTTCTCTAAAAAAGATATTACATAACTTCCCTGACTCATAGATTAAAAAGCTAGCAAATTTTACTTCCTGGCCAAGTAATTGTGTACTCATATGAAATGCAAAGGCATATTTGGACAGCTACTGGATAGTAAGCTAGCTATAAATGATATTAATAATGCACAAAGGGAAACTGCACCCTGCTATAAATTTTGTCGACACGCGGATGTTGAATGTTGCAATTGACAAGCTTTATCATTGACGCTGCCCAATTCGAAGTCACTGCATTCTTTTCAAATAAAGTGTCCAGTTGCTTATGTAAACGCATCAGAAATTGTACATTCAAGAAAAAACAATACTTGTTGTCTGGTGTTGGTTTATAATGTGTCAGTGGCACAAACACTATCACCCTATCCCCACCTTTCCTGCATGAATTACTGTTGGACCTGCTGGTTAAGTCATCCTAGACTAGCGTGGACATAGCATTTACCTAGTGGCGGTAGGGCTGTCATGATTTACATTTTGCTGATGATTAATCTTCACACACAATTGCAATGAATGATTGCAATTCATTTTAAATTTTTTCATTTTAGGCCAATATCCTTATCTACATGCACAGCCAATCCTCTTCCTTGCATGCGTTGGAAGGATCCGTTGTTTTGTATTGAACAGCTGCATTAATTGCACGGCTATGTAACGCAAATTACTGTTAACCTCCCATTAGGTTTGGTCAGGCTTATATTTAGACTAGAAGTCGACCAATTATGATTTTTCAGGGCCGATACGATTAACGATTATTGAAAGACCAAAAAAAGCAGATGCTGATTAATTGACTGATTATTATGATTTCTTTGGGGGTAAGTAATGACATTATAACAATAATGAAAGAACAAACTTTTAATATAAATTCTTACTATACAACACAAAACAGTTTCAAATCTCAAAATGCCTAACAAATGGCAAAACACAGGGTGGCAACTGAATCCGCTACATTTGGCTACCTATAATTTGTTTTTTACAGTTACAGTGCCTTGCGAAAGTATTCGGCCCCCTTGAACTTTTTGACCTTTTGCCTAGGGATGCTAATATTGACCGTTTAACTGTTAACCGAAAGTAAAACATTTGACCGATTTTAATAATATCAGTTAAACGGTTTAGAAGTTGTTGTTTTTTTACGTCTATATAGCCTATATTTGTTAAATCACGTGGCGTGTTGACACGCGCAACCAGAGCCTGGCGCTTCGTTTTGAAAGGTGGGGAGATATAGGTAATGAGGAGCGATCATACGTGAATTCGCGAGGGTCCTCGTATAGTCACTGTCAGCAGTTCTGCAACCAATACGGACCTGGTGGGTATTGAATGATGGCGGAGCACGGAGCCGACACGCAGCGGAGCCGATCTGCAGCCGTTCCGCAATTAGTGGAAATCCCGGGTTAGGAGTTTAAGCCAGCCCCAATACTATGTTAGTGTGAATATTTTTGTCTTCCTAAATAAAAGCCCTACAGTAATGAAAATAACAAAATAACTTTTGAAAACATTACCCTTTTTGAAAATGTAACACTAAATTATATTAAAGCTTTGTTGAGCTATTGTGGCTACTTTCATATAGCAAGCAACCTCCGCAATAGTAAAAAAGGAATAAAATCCAGCATTGTTTTTTCCAATTTTTTAGGATATCCTTTTACAATTTGTCATAATACCAAATGTGCACATCGTTGTGTTCATCCATAAACCCATTACATGTTGTTAATGTCAAAGACTGCTGATGGCAATGTTATCGCAACATGGCATTGTGCTACTCATAGCTTATATTTATTTTAAATAGTTTAAGCTAAAACGTTTGTGTAGGCTTAATGGAAAAAGTAGGTGAAAAAATGTAGGCTAAGGGTGCTTGAATCATTTATAATGTAAATATGAAATGGGCAAAAAACATACCTACCGTAGTATGCTTCCATGCAAGAATTTGTAGGCGAATTATCCAATTGTCATTTAATATTGTTAAAGAACACTGGCTTGAGTTATTTTTTTTCATTGGTTGATCAGGTCTTCGGAATAAATAGGCAATGGAAATGCATGTCAAATAAATAACAATGCTGCAAAAAGTACATGACAGATAAGCTGTTTGTCTAGATTGCCTTGCACAACAATTCTAAATATTTAAATGTCTTAAAATATAAACATCATGAAAGCAGCAAACGACTAGATTATCTACAATACATTCCAAATAATTATGCATATGATATTTTTGCATTGTGATTGTTTCAATCACTATCTTAAACTCAAATATGAATGTAAAAATCTATGTTGATATTCATTGTGAATTGGCTTGGTAGGTCACATTTGATCAGTAATAGCTCTCCCTCAGCCGAGTTATTAGCAAGCCAATATGTTTTTTTTTCTGGACAAGACAGGATTCATCACCAATTCCGGGGCACTGATAAATAAGTGCACTACATTTGTCTAGGATCCAATTGTCGGTCTAGTGCACTACTATATATCTGGGTCTTATGCCATACATAATGCACTACAGTAAACTCTATTATGCTATTTGGAACCCAGAATTTGGTCCTCCAGTTGGAATTGATGGTGTCAATAGGGAGAAAACAGGCCTCTCCACTCGAGTGAGAAACGAGTGAGAATCAATTGGAAGCCTGTCAAACCTAAAAGCCACATTAGCCTGTTATGAATCAGAGATGCATCCCACTGACCCATTCATCTTCATTATTTCATTTTCATGCAAATGCCTATCTAATGTTTTATTAATCACTCACATTTCATGTTATTGGGAAACAATTTCATTAGGGTGTTTTTTATTGTGATGTAATCACCTCAGTTCCACGTGCCAGGATGTGGTAATGATGCAGGCAAATTAGTACACAGTCATGCAGATTTGGCTGCTTGAATGTCCCTCTCTGAAACTACTTGCGGTAACCTGGGTGGGTGTGTTGGGCTTTGTGGATGGTTAGGGAGGCATTGCCTGACAGTTTGACAGCCATTGCTGTTCTTCTCCACACCAAAGCTCCTGAGGACCAAACGGGGGAGCTTGACTGTAAAAAGTGCAGGTTCCTGCGTAGGAGGCTATGCCATCTTCAATATGATGAAACAACGCAAATGCCACTGCTAGAATAATTGCAGTCAGAAAATGCTCAAGTCTGTTTTTTCTTTTAGTTTATTTCAGTCACCTGTTCTCCCAGTTGGACCTTTAACTTCAGTGAGACACTGAAATGTCTTCTCCAGAAATTGGACACATTCGCCCTGACATCTTCCCTTGGCATAGCTCTAGAAACTACACTCTGAAGACACATCCTATTCCCGAAATAGTTGTCGTTTTGACCCGAGTGCTATGGCATGCAGCCTTTGTAGATCCTCTGTGGATGTAGGCCCGAGATCCCCAGGAGTGTGTTGTCATTTTAGTTTGTTTTTAAAGGGCACCTGCTTATCTCCCCTGACGTGAATGTATAGGGAGGCAGGTTAATGGTGGTAAAAGTAAAGCCTGTTCTTTCTGAAGGATCCTGGGGGATGGGCCAGAGATGGGATTTATATCTACACTGAAATGTGTTTGATTGGAGTGTACAGTTGGAACCGCAAAAGTGTAAATGTTGAAATGTCAGCGAGGCCCCCTGATCCTCATGCTGAGACTCATCTGAGATTGACCTGTCTTTTCCTCCTGTTCCTTTCTTTGTGTTACTCCTCAAACTGGCTGTGCTGTACTGACACCCTAAACTCCCCTGATCTACCGTGGAAAAGAAACAAGACCCATAACCTTTTAACTGTCACCACAATAACACTCTGTGTTATGGCAATGTACTGATTTGTAGCTGTGGTGTTGATGCAGGAATCTATTGTCTTACATTAAATCTATTTTCACATGAGTTTGTAAATTGCATGTTATGAAGGGTGCACAAATAGTTTTCGTAGTCCCAGTCCACTGGCGACACCCCTGTCGGTCGGCGACACCCCTGTCGGTCGGCGACACCCCTGTCGGTCGGCGACACCCCTGTCGGTCGGCGACACCCCTGTCGGTCGGCGACACCCCTGTCGGTCGGCGACACCCCTGTCGGTCGGCGACACCCCTGTCGGTCGGCGACACCCCTGTCATCACTAGGGGGGAATTAACAGCGTACATACTAGTCTGAAGCTGTCTAGTAGGCTGGAGCTGTCTAGTAGGCTGGAGCTGTCTAGTAGGCTGGACGACGATCCTGACCCTGCTGGCTTCCTGGCACCACTGTCCTGATCTTTCACTCTCATTTTACATTGACATTTTTAGTCATTTAGCAGACACAAATTCAGAGTGACTTCGAGTAAGTACAAGGACACCCCCTGGAGCAACTTAGCGGAAAGTACATTGTTCAAGGCAAGGGCTCATGACATTTGGCCAACTCCAGAATTGAACCAGCAACCTTCTAGTCTGCCTACAACTTACAATTCTGACTCCCTATCCACTGAGACACCTGACCGATCTCTCTCGCTCTCGTTCTCTCTTTGTCAGTTGATTGATTGATTGATCTGTGTTCTGGTACTGATGTTTACCTGTGCCTGTTTCCTCCACTGTTAGAACTTCTCTGCCATCTCTGGAATACTACAGTAAAATGTCTGCTTGGAGATTCAGTTACTGAACTCTGTCAACTGCCGCGCCCTAATCCAGGCACACTTCTCATTAAACACGTCCTTCTGCAAAGAGCTTCAGCCATTCTGCCAGCTGCAAAGTTCAATTAACGCTAGTTATTCAGGCACACAATTCAATTACTTGGACTTAAATAAACCTGTCTTAACAGGCTTAGCGGAGTCGAGTCAATCACTAGTTAGTGTTCTAGTGAGGTCATACACAGACAGAAAGATATCTCTGTACTGAAGTGTACATTGAATAGTAAACCTTTATGGAAGGAAACATCACAATTTACACACACGCACACACACACCGAGTCCCTCCCTCTGCCACAACACAAACTAAGATGAAATGTTACTCTTTCCATATTTATCTTTAGACTGTGATATTCATCTTTGTAAGACCTAGGACAGGCATAGTGCCTAATCTCGCAGGTAGAAACTAAAAACATAAATGTTTCGGCCCTTCTGGGTTGAAAATGAAAAGCCCTTACTTCAGATTAAATAAAACAGAATTAGTCTAATTGTCAGTAAATCATATTTGTAAGTTATTTTACTGTAATATGGAGTGTCTATCAACTCTTAAGTTTCTGTCACGCACTGCATTGCAAAATGAGTTGGAAATGTGTTGTGAAAATAGGTCATAGCAACTTCATAAATACCTGTCCTATCTAGGTATCTAGGTATCTTGGTATGCCACTTTGACTTGACCCTGTCAACAAGGTAGACAGACTAGACTTGTGAAAACTGGACAGAGTTATGTTTTCAGTATTATTTAACTTTTCTACTTTGTTTATAAGCTTATTAATACAGCGCTTATAGAAAATGATCATAACCAGTTAAAGTCCTTAACCTTTGTCACATTACACCCTAAAAAATTAAAATAAATTAAATCTAAATGTGTCCGCTGTATTTACATAATATAACCCTCATCATCAAAGTGTAAATAACATTTACAAATATTCTGAGCATTTAAGTGATCAGCACGTTAGATTATTAAACTTGCTCAGGTACAACCAGTCACTTTCCGGATCACACATCATGCTAATTTACCTCCACCCAACATACATTCTATGGCATACATTCAATTGCACCACCAATACCTTGCCTAGATCAGGCCGTCCCTCCAAACTGGATGACTGAGCCAGAAGGACATCGGTCAGGGAAGCTACCAAGAGACCAATGGCAACTCTATAGGACTTACGAATCCTTATGGCGGAGATTGTTCGGTCTGTGCATGTGACAACAATCTCACAATCTTTACACAAAGCAGGTCTGCATGGCAGGGTGTAAGAAGCCTCTTCTGAAAAAGGGCCACACTGAATCTTGTTTGCGCTTTGCAAAAAACTAATTGGAAGATTCATGTGGCAAAAGGTTTTATGGTCAGATGAGACCAAGATTTAAATTTTGTGATTGAACTGCAAGCATTATGTTTGGTGAAAACCAACCGCATCACACCACCATTTCTTTTTTTACGTGTTCGAACTGTTGCCTTTACATTACTTGAATGTTGAAAGGCAGAATATGTAAATAAAGCTGGAACAAAAAATATATAATTTTAATGTTTTGATTTCAGGCCTCAAGTCAAAAAGTGACATTCAAAGGAGTATGATGATTTTTCTATAGGCAGTGTATAGTTTAGAATTGGCTTGATAGATAAGCTGACTATTCACTAGCACATGGTATTTTGCTTTAGAGACTATGAAATAATAATTCCTCTCAAAGCAGAGCCTTTGGCATGTTCTCAATTTTTCGTGGTTGGCATCTGACAAACTGGGGTTGGATCCAGCCTTTTGCTTGTGGAAAGTCAACGTGGCTCTTCAGATTGGGTCAGCAGTGCTCTGTGGCTCAGAATTGCAAAGTCACGTCGCTTTCTGCCAACTGGACAGTCCTGCCAATGTATTCACCCACTCCAGAGGTCAAAGTAGTCTGTGATGCTGTCCAGAAAGTGTTCATCCCACTCCACAAGTCCAGTTATGGGAAAAAAGTTAAACTTTCAAAGATGCACACTGAGCTTGTCAGCAACACTTTTGTTTATAAGCATTACACCCTTAGATGTGGCCATGTTTTCTGTGTTTTTACAAGTAAAGAAAGCTGGAAGGTTCAAGGCGATATTTGTCATTTTTACACAAGAAAGATCCCAGGGAGCAGTTATTGTTAATTGCCTTGCTCAAGAACCAACCAACAGACATGTTTTACCTCTCCAGCTTGGGGATTCCATCTTGGTACATTTTTGATAATGGTCAGATACTCTGACTGCTACGTTACCTGATATACATTTAGTTGAAAGATATAGCAGAGCTGAGGTATGGGCCTTGCTCAGCTGTATTTGTTATGTCTGTCTCATAAAATAGCCTACCTAGACTGTCAATGTGGGGTCTACTGTTTCTCTCTCCGTCTACAGCAAACTGGCATCCTTTAAGGCTTTCTAATGACAATTATGTATTGTTTCGACCATTTTGAAGATTAATGGATTTAATTGATTTGTTTAAACACTGCTTTTTAATTAAACTTAATTGCGAAAGAAGATGGGCATTATAGCATTTTCAGCTTAATACAGCAGATGTGATGTGCTCTCCATTAAGATGATAACGTCAAAATTGCTATTTTTTGCTGTACACAAATGGCGAATGAAAATACGATTCAAAGATGAGCATGAGCGAAGAGTACAGTCTGTCATCTTTTATTTCTGTCTTTTTCAACATGTTTTACCAACTAAGAATAACAGGCCTTTCAGAGTTTTATTCCCTAGTGTTATACAAACATAAGTATTGGGACATTTGGCTCACAGGTTTTTCTAATTGATCAGATTTGCTGTTGCATTGATTGTTAAACACAAAAGAGCTGTGACTGCAATTTCATTTCCATTGTTTTTAAAATATATAAAAAATGTTCCACTCATTGATTTTCACTCCAGAGAACCCGCTCAAGTGCATTTATTTAGCAAGCTTATGGACTGCTAATCCTTTTAAAGCCCCTCCCCATGATAGGTCCTGGTACCCCTGGTACGTTCTTGAGCTCTGACCTCTCATTCTGTTTTCCTCAGATGAAGACGGTGAGTGTGGCCTTGGTGCTCTGCCTCAATGTGGGGGTGGACCCTCCAGACGTGGTCAAGACATCCCCCTGTGCCAGACTAGAGTGCTGGATTGGTAAGAACCCCTTACTCCCACCGCCATGATAACATAACCAATACACCTCCACAGAACCATACATAAGAATTGTCTCTATTGAACTACTAGATCAGGGCTGCCCAACCCTGTTCTTAGAGATCTACTCTCTTCTCGCCAACCCCAGTTGTGACTTATCACATCTAGCTTTTCATGTACCTACTTATTAGAGTCAGGTGTGCTAAATTAGGTTTGAAGAAAAACCTACAGGACAGTAGATCTCCAGGAACAGGGTTGGGCAGTACTAGAGTAAGGGTAGTTTTGGGGTAGGGTTTTGGAATGTACTGACAATCCTTTTGAAAGCTGTTCCTGCTGGGTCAGCTTCCTTTAAGGGTAAATCCCATTTATCTGTCTTACCCCTTCCCCCACCCCTTAATCTTACCCCTAACCCTTGTCCCTCGAAACAGAGTGGTTAGCGCTAGGGATGAAAACATACCCCTATGAAATGAGACACCTCTTGGTTATGGTCACGTCATCAAGCACGTATTGATGTCTCCAAAGCAAGTAGTGTTATGTACTGATATCAAACGTAATTTGCTGCAATTGGAGTTTAAAACTGTAGATATGCATAGACTCCATTCGAGGCTAGTCAGAGAAATGTGTGACTGTTGTGCAAATCAGCAAAATAACGTTAGCGTAGAAAACTAGCGATTTTTAAAAACGTTTCAATTAAGAACATGGTTGCAAATATATATATGTACAGGCCTGTGTAGAGCACCAAACAAGACTGTTGTAATATTTAAATCAATTATTTAAGCCAAATAAATTTATGGGACTCTCTGGGTGATCTGGCCACCATTGTTGCCGGTTGCGCAGTGTATTCTGGGTACCCCTTGGTTTTGAGTAAGCTCACGAAAATGCTTAGTTTTAAGGGGTATCTACCCCTTCCCCTTCCCCTTGAACAAAATGAGAATTGGGATAGCCCTTACTCTCACGTGAACGCGCAAACGAAAGGGGTAAGGGGAAGGGTAAGACAGAGAATTGAGATTCACCCTTAGAATCACTAGTCATTTATTTTGTATTTTTCTCCCCTGCTAATTGCCAATCTTTTTTTTGACCAACAATTTTTAAATATGACACATGGATAAGTCGAAGGTATAACTTTAGGGCTATGAAATTGTGATTTTAATAATTTTGTCAGATTTTACCTAGCAGCAATCGCTGCACTGTATACTAAACTATGGCTCGTTATACAAGAGTATATACGGTAGTCTTAATAGTCACTCAACAACAAACGAGAGTAAACAGTCAATCGAGTTCCACTTATCTGGTGTATTCAGATGAGAGTCATTAGGCTTCTTGCAGTAGGTGGCATCAAGTGACATGCCCGCGATTTATATCAGTATGATTTATATTATATGCTGACAGACTCAGCAGTGACGCATGTGACTTGGTTTTTCTGATTTCTGCCAGGCATCAACGTTCTGCTACCGGTAAGTAGGCTACACTAGCACAACCGGTAACTTGAAATTGCCCCGCATTCAATTAAATGAATAATTCAAAAAAATTAGTTTCTATCGAAACTAGCACAGACCCGTGGATAAGTCAACTCTGTGTTTTTTAAAATGAAGTTTACGACAAAAATTTCTCGACTTATACATGAGTACATACGGTAAATCATATTTTAATGATGGCATTGTAAGATTTGTATTTCATAAAACTTTTCCTATTCAAAGTTTTCTAAAACAAACCTTTGTATTGGTATTGCCACAAATCCTTTAGTCTGTGCATAGTTAAACAATATTTCACCAATCGGTTTTGGTTCTGCACAACGTGCATAAAGGCACAGATATCTGAGGTAAGAAGCACTTGATAAATATCTGGTTTACTCTAATTATAACGAAGTCAGTATATGTTATTCCATAGGAAATACAGTTCAGAAATCACCAACTGGCTTAAATTATTTTGTTACTGTAGATGCACAGAAATGCATATGTATTTTGATATTACACAGAATGGTTCTACTGTTATGTGCCTGATAGAGGGTTGTAATGGACATTTTATGTTTATCAAATAATTAGAGCATAACCAGTTAGAAGTACTGTGGTATACTGTTCTATTTCGTTAAAACAAAAAGGCCACATATACCGTCATAACGGAGACTCTCTCAGACATCCCAGTTGTCCTGTATTTTTATACTCGCTGCTCTCTGACACCAGCAAATTAAATAAACAATATCCTGGACATGATTTTGTTGCTCAAACAATGTGGATATTGAATTTCATTTACGGGCTCCGTAAAACGGGGGAGACTCCCGGGACATCCCTGGGAGGATGTCTGTCATTCACTAATTTGAATCAGACTATTATTTTCTATGAGCTACAATTTAACCTCTAATCAATATATAGATATGACAAAGACAGTAACTGAGAAACATGGGATTTCATCTCACATTTTTTGCTGTTAAACTCTTTGAAAACCATGTTTGAGAACACTTGCGACTTAAATTCCCTGCTAATGTGAATGCCTTTTAATTATATATGTAAGTTAGAAAGAAAATGTGTGTGTATAGTTTTGAATAGGCATCGTATGGTTAGATGTGCACAACAATTGTTTGTTGGCGAATTGACATCAATTAAGCCAGCACTCGTTTGGTGCCACTACCCAATGTTGAGGTACTGTAGGCTAATTTGATGATAAATGATAAATGCCCCTTATTTATTACATGTAACTTATATATTGTAGCTACAGTAGTTAGGCCTTGTGAAGAAGTTTCCATTTAAAATGGGTTTAATTTCCCTGATTGTCTCCCTATCTGGAAGAGAGCAGATCGGATAAAGATTTAGGTTGATAAAAAAACAATAGGAAAAGTTCTCTTGGAACGAAAGCAGTAAACATCTACCCACTATTCTAGCCTATTACCAGACCATGTGGAGCTTTGATTGAATTTCTCCCCTGAAAGATCAGTTTCATTCTAGCTAGAAAGTTACCCTGGATTCTCTGCAGCCACAAAACGTCAAGATTTTAGATGCTGCAGCGTGTGACAAGGAGCAGCTCACGACAGATGGGCTGCCCGCAGTTGCCTTGTAGTTTCCTATCTATTTGTAACACTAGAGGATGTTCTTCCTCCAAAAACAGTTTTAGCCATAATCGGCGAGCAAAAAGGCTGAATAATAATAATTTTTTCAAAATGCTGTATCCAGATGTTACCATCTTTAATAGGGATGTCTTGTTTTTTGTTATGTAATTTGTTATCTAATTTCCTTTTTTGTTATCTAATTTGTTATCTAATTTCCATTAATGAATTTTGATTAATGGACTCCTATACTGTGAGTGAGGTTAATTTGTCATATAAAGGGATTTTTTTCCCCCTTTAACTTTTTAATAACTTATATTTGCTTAGAAAGATCTTGCTGGTACATGAGGCCTGTACACAAATTTTGCTGGACGATAACAATTATTGCGATAAATGATATTGTCGTTTGGAGACCATCTTTATCTAATATAATGAGAATGGTAAGTACACCTTTTGAAAGATCAATAGACTTTTATTTCTAAAGAACATTTAACACTGGAACTGGAAAACATTTTAAATATCCACAATAAATGAACAAAACAACCAAAAAAAATATATAAAATGGAAATTCAAAACCACACACAACAAAAACAATAAAGTCTCTTTGGTAGAGAAATATGAGACGAGGAATATGGAGGACCAAGTCTGCCAAAATAATAAATAAATAAATATATTTTTACATAAAAATATAAAAATATACATATATTAATCAATATTATTTACCTATTTATTTTCTGTGATCATTTATTTTTGTATTCATTTATTTTAACATTAATTTATTTCCATATTCTTTTATTTCTGTATTTATTTATTTATTTCCGTATATATTTATTTCTGTATATCCACATACTTAGACGTACAATATGTAGTTTTCGGCCACTTGGTGTCTCTCAATCAAAACAATAGCAAAAGATGTACTTGGATGACATCGGGAAGTATCGTGGGATCATGGGTTTTGTTATCGTTGTCAATGACAACCTTCCAATCTACTGTCTCCGGCAGAAGAAATGATCACTGACAAAGTAATGTATTGTTAAAAATCTTTATTCACGTTATGTTTGGCGGTTCCCTGGAACTTAGAGCAACTAGAGCAGTCAAAGGTTATATGACACCATTGACAGAAGACAAAATGAAACGTCCCGTGTCTTCAAATTATATTACAAATTTCTCTGGGTTTGAAAGTTGGTGGAAAGATTTAGGATAATGTAAATACACAACTAAGAAATTTATAATATAGGTATAGTGATTTTTGCTTTTTTAATACAAAGTACGTCTTTTGTTATTGTTTTGGAAAACTAAATATTGTACCTTTAAGCTAATGAGGAGGCTGTCAATCAAAGTATGTCACCCTGTCACCTTTTTCCCATTGGTTGATCAGTATAAGAGTGTGAAGATCGACTTTACATGCCTAGATTACTATGTTAGTAGGCTTCATACAGTCTCTTGCCAGAGATTTGAGTCTTGGCTAACCTAACCTATTGCTGTCTTAGCTCTGTCTCTGTCTAGTCAGCTGTGATTGAATCAAGGATGTTCTGTCATAAATGGTTGTTTCCTTTTAGATTTATGTAGTCTGCTTCTTTACCAATTCTAGCATTTAAATCCCCCATTAACAAAACTCTGCCTACAGACTGAAAATAGATTATATCTTAATAAAGAATTTAAAAACAATCCTCATTAAAATATGGCGATTCAGATGGTGGTACATATATTGCACACGCAGATGTCTTTATGTGATTGGACAATTTCTTAATCTATTTTAAAGCAAATATGTTTTATCTTTCTTATTTACTGTGATATGTTTTGAAAGTCTCTCTCACCTATTCGACTCTTTCTCTCTCACTCACTCTCTCAGCCTTTTATCAACTTGCTCTTCATGCTAAAACATTTTGCCATTAAAGCTGAGTCCTCTATCAATCTCTATGGTTCTAAATGATTTCCTTCGAACTTGCTGGCTGCATCAAATCAGTCTATACAGAAATATTTTGTTTCTGGTATTGGATAAAGCATATTGTCGATATGTCCAGTAATTTGTAAATCAATACTATATTCTCTGCACTGTGGGCAGAACGTGATATCTCTTGATCTATAATATGTCCCGTGCTTTATAAAATGGATTCCAGCTTGTCAATATTTCAATCTACGGCACGGGGGACATTGCTCTGTGTTATGTAGCGTTTAATTTGATATAAGAAACAGCCCTGCTAAACAAATGGCCATGGATAGTGATACTGAATCTCTATTGGGTTAGCTGTCTTTCATAAATCCCTGGTTCGTTGTGATGGCAATATTTGAATTTCGCTCTGCTGTATTTGAACTGGAGAGGGACACCTCACTCAAACCAAGTTTGGTATGTTTGCAATTGCATCACATACACCCAGTATACTGTACATTAACATAGCTTATTTCAGCTTTCCATACATTTTCTCCTTTCAGCTCAAAAACAATGTAAAAGCTATGTTTTTTTATTAAATACATATTGTGATTTAATTTTTAATGTTTATATGGGACAGAGTGTTTAAATGTTTTGTTGTAGTTTAGTGCATTCTCAGTGTGATAATGCGCTTGTATTTTACTACTTTCTCTAACTGTTAATGAGATTGTGTTTTACTGTAGTGCTTCCTCAGTTTGAATATAAAAGTGTTTGACCGTTGGGTTTTCTCACTGTGCTAAATGACACTGTGTTTGTTTTCCTCCAGACCCTCTGTCCATGAGTCCACAGAAAGCCCTGGAGACGATAGGAGCCAACCTGCAGAAGCAGTATGAGAACTGGCAACCCAGGGTGAGTGAGTTAACATGACCCTGAGGTTACAAGCCTCTTCACTCCTTATTGTCTTCAGGGTTCTTTCTCACTCCTACCTAGACACTCCGTACTGCCCATATGGTAATTTGTGACGGTCGTCGGCCTGCTCAAGCTGTTTCCATCTGGAAGGTCAAGTGGGTTAAGAAACATCACATCCAGGACAGAGACTCACTCTTTCTCTGTCATCTGAACATCAATAAAGCTTCCACGTTATCTTTGTGTCTCCTAAATGTTCTAAAAGTTGTGTGTGGGTGTGTTGGCTGGCTCAGAAGTAGAGTGGCAGTGTTTTCCACTGCACAGCAGGATGGATATTATATGGAGAATATACAGAATGGGACTGGAGTTCTGTTCCTGGGAACATAGCCTAGCTTTGATATGCTAATACAGACACTTGGCAAATGTACGGTGGGAAAAAGTATGTGAGCATACATACATTATGCATCCATACAGTGCTTTGCCAAAGTATTCAAACCCCTGACCAATTTATCTCATTACTGAAAGTTCTGTTTGATATTTTTAATACAGGACAAATACAGTGTAGTCATACATATTAGGACAGTGTAATTATTTTGCTTTGGCTCTGTATTTTAAGGTTTTGCATTAGAATTTATACAACTAACACAGTGCGTGTGTGCATAACTTGATGTGAAGTTTTGGTGTCTGCTTACCTGACCTCAGCGTGAGCACCGTGTGTGAGAGAGTGGACCGCGTGTGTGAGGGATGGAGGGAGGAGGACTGACTGGAACGGAGCAAACAGTCTGAGATTGTGAAACCGAGCAGCTGACGGAGTGTGGGCTGAGAAAGTCAGAGGTCAGTGCCGGCTGGTGGGAGAGCCAGCGAGGAGGATGAGGAGTGTTCAGTGTTTCTCTGCCTCAGGACATGGGCCCACTACTGCAACACATTTCTTACCTGCCGCCAGCTTGTGGTGCAATGTGAGAACCACTCTTGCTTGTTCATGGGGGTGTAACTGTCTTGTTTCAGTGACTCCATCTTGCGTTAGACACTTTATCCTTTACAGGTTTGTAGTAACCCTGAACGTCACACATGATTAGGCTTGTTGAATAGTCACGAGTGGGCTTGTTGAATAGTCACGAGTGGGCTTGTTGAATAGTCACGAGTGGGCTTGTTGAATAGTCACGAGTGGGCTTGTTGAATAGTCACGAGTGGGCTTGTTGAATAGTCACGAGTGGGCTTGTTGAATAGTCACGAG
>JACXGM010021267.1:0-17347 GCA_016801145.1 Umbra pygmaea
GACGGGCTCGTATTACGCTCGGGACCGGAGTGAATGGAATGGTGCGCAACGCACAAAATGCGTTGCGCACCATTTTTGTTGTGCGTTGCGCACCATTCCATTCACTCCGGTCCCGAGCGTAATACGAGCCCGTCCTTCCCAATTAAGATCCACCGACCACGGCTGGTGTTTAGGCAACCATGGAGTAGGTGCAGGTACTTTCACCTGTAACAGGAGCTAACGTCTACCACTTTACATCCACCGTCTTGTGGAAATATGTCAAATCCCCATGACGCCACTTGTTTACTGCTAGTGGACCAAATCACTGTTCTGACTCAGAGTTTTTACTTTGTGTATGTTAAGCAAACGTACACGAGGACAGTGTAGATTGTATATGTACACTGATCAGCTACAACATTATGACCTAATATTGTGTAGGTCCCCCCCAGGCCAGCGTAAGGATATGAGTGACTTTCACAACATCCAAATTGTTATGGCTAGACGACTGGGTGCATTGCTGTCTGTTGCGTATGGGGCAGCTTTTTTGGAGGCAAAAGAGACATATGCAATGTTAGGCAATAGGCAGGTGCTCATTATGTTATGTCTGATCAGTGTATGTTAAGCACACACAAGATCAGTGTAGATTGTAAATGTTAATGAAAAGCCAATGTGTGCAAAGTTAGACAAACCATACAAATCTGTGGACAAGCACTGCTTAACAATTTACACTGGAAATGGTCACATTTGTAGGTGAAATATTTGCTTGTGTCCCTCTGTTATCATGGAATATGATCAATCCCATAGTTAAACATATGTATTTATAGACAAAAAGACGATGATGCTATTAAGAACGTCAAGCCTTGAATCAGAATGTGGTAAGGCAGTCTGACTTAGCGAAGTGTGGTAAGAGTTTATGGCCTAATAATTCTATTGAAATTTAGTTTGTTACTCAACACATTCAGTATATTCCGCTGAATTTCTAAACATCTGATTTCATAACAACCTGAGAGACTGGGTGAAACAGAAATGTGGGCACCAAGCATATGGTAGTAGGACATTAATCAATGATCCAGTGTGTTCCTTCTCTCCTACTGTAGGAGTGCCTGAAAAAGACCCTCCTGACATTCTGAACCGAATAAAGTGCCTGGAGTACCTAGCTGCTCTGAGACATGCCAAGTGGTTCCAGGTAAAAATAATATGTTTAAAAAAGGCAGTGTGTGATGACAGTTCATTTCACCTAAGTTTTAATATATGCGATAGTTGCATCAAATTATTCATTCATTTATTATAATGAGATTTTTGTCATAGCTCTTGGCAACTGTTCTTCGGTTCAAGGAAAATTTTATTTAAACTCAATGTTTACGTGCATTCCTAATCAATTCACCGTGCATAGAGTCTATAAGTATTATAATTTGGTGTGATTACATCTTAGTTGCTAGATGGAAGGCGCGATAGGTGGGTATGTAATTCAAATTATTTAGCTACAGAGGTTTGTAATTAACTTTAGCAGTGAATCTTTCCTGATTTTTCCACCCTTCCCAATTCCGAATAACTGCCTTGTCGTCAGAGATGGGAAGTAACGAAGTACAAATACTTCGTTACTGTTCTCAAGTCGATTTTTCCGATATCTTTACTGTTTATTTTGTGCCGACATTTTATTTTTACTCCTTACATTTTTAACATGAACATCGGTACTTTCTACTCCTTACATTTTACAAAATTGTCTCGTTACTTTAGTTTCAAATAATTTCCGTTATTATTTCTCGCGTCATTAATACCGAATTCAATCTATTGGATGGGAATATATGTTGCATTTGACGCACCACTAGACAGATTCGGCAGCATTCATTCGCGGCAAATCATTGCGACTTGATCGCGGTAACGTTAGCATAGTATTATGGATGGCGACATGATTGAAAATGAAGAAAACGGAGATCCCAGAGATTCGGCAGACAAGCAGCAAGATATTCCCAATCATCCTTGGCCTTATCTGCGAGAGATGTTTGACATAGTAGGCATGAAGAATGACTCCTGGCGAATGTGCTGCAAATTTGAGGTATACATTTGATCACATGCGGTTTCTCCCTACCGGTCCATCCCACACACACACACACACACACACACACACACACACACACACACACACACACACACACACATACACACACACGCACACACACTTTTTCACTCACTCACTGTCCTACACAAAATAACGTTATGACACATTAAACATTACAAAAGGTGTGTATATTTGTCTTACAATTACATTATGACACGTTACACTATACGGAAGGTTTGTATACCCTAGTTGCTCCCAAGTTCTTTAAGGGATTAAGGACAAATCCATGTACATCTACAGATTTGAGGGCATACATTACTTGCCATTTTTTTTGCTGGATCTTTTTTTGCATATCAATTTTTTTTTAATGCAATGCACATAGAATTTGTAATTTCTCCAACTTTTATAGTACTTCAATTGTAAAAATTGTGAGCCTGACATATTGCATTTATTATTATTAGCACTCCATGTTCAAAGATTTACTAGCTGTCAGTTCATTTCTTATACACTGCTGCCATCCCTTAGTTGTAACTCTAAAAGTATGGGGAATTTGAGCGCACACATACTTGAGCACACACACAGACATGCCGACAGGAATCCCCAGCAGGCCCGGGACACAATTATACATTTAGGGCCGCCCGGTAAAAAAATATGACTGCAAAAACAAATTTAAAAAACAAACAGTACAATCCCAGTCCCCCCCCTCGTCAGCGTCCCGCACACACACATACATGGTGATTCCTTCAAATGTTAAGGGGAAGATTAAAAAACAGAAACTTTATCTGTGAATACTCACAGAATCACAATTGAATTAATATCTTGCTACTCAGTCAGAATCTTATTAACCTGGAGTCCCAGTCTCTGTCACAATAATCATATATGTGATGTTTTAGGCCTATTGGCAGACATCTATTTAAAATGTAGGCAATGATACATAAAGAGCCTTTTTTACATGTCCACTGAAGTTTCTCAGCTTGCACTCTAGTAACATTTGTGTGGTCATGTAGCTTTGCATAAAAATGTTGTCATTCCCAAGGCTACTTTTACTTTTATACTTTAAGTAAATTGCCAAGCCTTTACTTTGTTATTTTTACTTGAGTAAAGAAGATAAATCAGTACTTCTACTTTTACCAGAGTATTTTTTAGCACAAGTATCCTTACTTCTATGTAGCTAAGAGAGTCTCAATAAAGATAAACGCACACACTACATTCACATATGCACACGCAGGATTCATACATGCACACACATGATTCATAAATACACACACAGGATACACAAATGCGCACAAAATTCACAAATGCACACACAACATTTAAAAAGCACAGAAGATTCACAAATCCACACAAAATTAACAAATGCACACAAAATTCATAAACACACGCAAAATTCATAAACACACACACAATGCAGAAAGGCAAACAAAATTTACAAATGCACACAAGATTCAGAAATGCACAGGACATGATTCAGAAATGTATTTCTGATGCACACACAAATATGTCTTGATTTACAAACTGCTTGTGGTCTGTTAACGTCACAGCATTTGTGTGTGAATTTTGAGACTCCCCTGACGTGGCTCTACACACATGCGTTTTTTAAACCGGGAATGATCTGCAACCAATACATTGCAGATCATTTCTGAATCGTGTCCTGTGCATTTCTGAATCTTGTGTGCATTTGTAAATTTTGTTTGCCTTTCTGAATCGTGTGTGTGTTTATGAATATTGTGTGCATTTGGGAATTTTGTGTGCATTTGGGAATCTTGTGTGCTTTTTAAATTTTGTGTGTGCATTTGTGAATTTTGTGCGCATTTGTGTATCCAGTGTGTGTATTTATGAATCATGTGTGTGCAATTATGAATCATGTGTGTGCATGTATGAATCCTGTGTGTGCATTTGTGAATGTAGTGTGGGCATTTATCTTTATTGAGACTCTCTTAGCTCCATACACTTCTACTTGAGTACGGGAAGTGAGTACTTTTGCCATCTCAGCTTGTCGGCAGCTCTGCAACGTCTTGTACAAATCTGTGGGATGATGAGGGGCACGCACATGGTTCATCCAATCACATGTCGCCTGAGACGCCGATTTATTATTTTTATTTTTTTCACACTGTTCACCCAACACGGAAGTCTTTAGTTGGATTATGCACAGGATGGTTAAGTTCACCGCCTATACTTTCACGATTTAATTTACAGGCTCCCGATCTGAACACAGAGTCGCTGGAGAGCGACGTGGCAGGATAGATAATCAGATTTTTCTAACCCAAATCTCGGTCAGCGCTATGCCAATTTGTGCTGTCTCGTGCAGGAGGTCCGGGGAAAGTCAGAGAACCCATGTTCAGGCTCGACTTGGTCTACCTGGGCAACACTGTAATGGTTTATTTTAATCTGCAGGCTCGTGCCAATGGGCTTCAGTCAAGTGTGATTATCATCCGAGTGTTACGGGATCTGTGCCAGCGGGTGCCAACCTGGGGCAAAATGCCAGCCTGGGTGAGGATGCTCTCTTTACATTTACATTTAGCAGACTGGTGCAACTTAGGGCCTTGCTCAAGGGCACAACAACATTTGGCACAATCAGGAATCGAACCAACCACCTTCGTGCTACAAGTCTGACTACCTAACCACTGAACTTAATGTGTTTCTGTTGTGGGTGTGTAATATGCATTTTTGTCTAGGCAACCACGGAGTCGGTGCAGGTACTTACCCCTGTATTCCCACTGAGCCAGTTGACGCCTCCCTGCTTCAGTGCTCTAGGGTTTATTAAGGTGGGTGGAAATCCTTAGTTGTGTGTTCTTACGTGGTGTGTGTGGTGTCTGTGTTCAGGCTATGGAGCTGCTGGTTGAGAAGGCCATCAGCAGTGCCACGGGGCCCCTCAGCCCAGGGGAAGCAATGCGAAGGCTCCTGGAATGTATCGCCACAGGCATCCTACTGCCCGGTGAGTACTACAGGTCTACATAACTACGTTTCCCATGGAGCCACTAACGCTTTCATGTGCTGGCACTAGAACATAATTTGGCTGCACCCTCAAACAATTCAGGGGTGCAAACCTGTCAACTTGGGGATATTTGCAGTTTTTCTTTTTTATGTGAATCGTGTAGATCTGCAATAAAAATGTTGTGGGGGGGGGGGGGAGTTCTACGTCTCAGCCAGGTCATCTGCCAGTATGTAGAAAGAACACTTTCTGTTAAGAATATCGACTTCACCTTGTGTAGATATTTGTCCCCTGTTGGTTTACCATGAGTCAGACACGATGCTAAAAAAAGATCATCTTCCTGTTTGCTCTCTGTCGGTTAAACTTTGCTGAGTAGAGCGTCAAGTCACAAACTCTAAACAAATGAGTTGACACCCCTGCAATTGTTAAACATTAATTTAATTAATAACGCCAGTTAGTTTATTTGCAATTAAATATAAATAATGTATTCATTTTTGTAGGTTGAACTGAAAAAAAATGTAAAATGCAGCCATTTGCTTGTAGCCTGAAGCACTGTATTTGGATCCACAATACTATTGGAGAGGAGACTTAAACCCATTTAATTAACATAATAATTATTTATAAAAAAACTTTTAGAGCATAATCAGTATTGATTTATTTCGGTCACTTTTGTGACCAGTGAGATTAAAAAGGGAATGGTTGCATTGTTGTAGAAGATAGAAATGTGATGCTGACCTGAACTTACACCCATTTACATTGAAAATGCACAGGCAAGTGACAACTTATTTTTATAGTAGGGATCTTACATTCCTGTTGAGAGGGTTGGTGTGTAAGCAGTGAGAGGAACAGTATATTCTTGCAGCTTAAGTGATTTAAGTTTCTCTCTTTGTTATTTATTTTTTCACCCCTCAGATGGTCCTGGATTGATGGACCCCTGTGAGAAAGACCAGACTGATGCTTTAGGAAGCATGACCCCACAGGCCAGGGAAGACATTACTGCCAGCGCACAGGTACTACCTTGATCACTGTGATCAACAGTAACATTTTATGGGAAGATGTGTGATCTGAGCGCATTGTTTTTTTTACAGCACATTAGGAAGCAGAGGCCAGGGAGACGGGTATGTAGGGGGAGACAGAGGAAGGCACAGACAGACAGGTGGCCCAGCCTGGGCTAAATCCGCAATCACCAGGACACACGTGTGGTCTGAATTCGGGAGCTTAGACCGCCACACTAAACTGACACGATCTGAGTGACTTTGACCATGTGATTCTTGGTGCCAGAATGATTCAGCTGTTCTCTGTGTGAAAACACCTTGTTAATGAAAGAGGTCTGAGGAGATTAGCCAGGCAGAAAGGGCTACCAAGCTGACAGAACCCACAACTATTTAAATAACTATTTAAAACAGTGATATTTAAAACATGTTCTGTCAAATTAAAGCAAAAACTTGAATAAATGAGCAATCATACATGCTTCCGCATAGGTGTGTAATTCACGTTCCATCGTGCTTAGGGGTCAAGTAGGAAAATAATGGGCTGGCCCAGTTGGCCATTATTTTGGCTACCTTGGCTAGAAGAAGAGATCCCCGTGGCTTTCGAAGGAGGCTGATTGCAGGGGCACGTTTGTAAGGAACTTCAGTGACCAAGGCTACTTCACTTGCTTTGAGAAGTACGACGATGGTGGCAGTCCCCTTGACCTCAGCCACAAAAAACAGGAGATTCTGTAGAAGCGCCTATAAACAACACCAAATGAAGGAGTTCTTGTCATGAAAGGATAACAGTGGCTTCCTGCCAACTGTTCCAGATACTTGTAGAAACTATGTCAAGGTGCATTTAAACTGGTTTGTGGTGTCCCAACCCCCTGTTAAAACACTGTTAGTTTGTATTCAGATCTAATGAACTCAAACCTGTACTAAGCTCCATTAGTTTGCGCTCTGTTTATTGAAGGAACCCTGGTCGACTTATTGTCTCATTTCTCTGGTTGCAGCATGCTTTGCGTCTGTTGGCGTTCCGTCAGATCCACAAGGTTCTGGGGATGGACTCTCTGCCAGCGTCGAAGGCAAGCGCTCGTAACCGCAAGCGCCGACGGGATGGGACTGAGACAGGAGAAGGAGAGGGGGAGGGGAAGAAAGACAAAAAGGAGGATGCAGAAGATGCGGATGCTTGAGCCCTGCAGGCTCAGCTTTAGCCTGGGCGCCTGTCTGCTTCTTTCTATTGATACAGGAGTAACAAACGGACTGGAGCTCAGGCTGAAGCTGGTTCGTAGTTGGTACTGGCGGAATGTCTCATCCTTTTAGGATTTTTTTAATTCTCCAAATCTATATGAATCTTAATGACTTAGTCGTAACATTTCTGTCTCCCTAAGGAAGAGGGAGATTTATTGTCATTTACCTCCATATTGTACTGTAACGTACTGTAGATGTACTTCAAATTGTGCTGAAAATTTGCTTTAGCATCACCACTGACTGACAGGTTTCGACAAGCTAGTGACAGACTGAATCCTGATCGGGATCCGCTTCAGGACAACTCATGTTTGGCATTACGACAGTAGACAGAGCAGTTTGCTGAAGCACATACGAATCTGGAGCTATGTAAGATTGCACCATTCCAGTTCCAAAATATTTGCCCACTTAGTTACTGAACCCTGACCATTTACAGTACCTGTACCAACCACTGTTACCGACCATTGTCTTTCAGCTACATACTATATGTACTCTTACATGCTGTACATTTTAACAAAGCACTTTTACCCCCTGTTTTTCTTACTAACTAGAAGCTTTAATCCTTTACTGTGGAGTTCAAGTTGGTAACCTATTGAAGATTGCAAATGTTCCTTAAAGGCATTTATGCTTCTGAAGAAAATCTGGGATTTAGCTGATCGGTCGAGGTGTGAAGTTTATTATTCAGAAGTTTACATGGATTACATTGAAGAAAGTTTAGAAATAGGCAAGATTATTTTGCCTAAATTCCAATCAATGGCAACTAAAATACGTATTGCTGCAATGTAAAGAAAAATACTCAGAACAGCAATTTGAGAAGCGCTCTAATCAAATTATGCTTAGATCCAAAAAATAAATAAATATATATAATGTTCTTTGTACAGTATGTGATTGCGCCACCAAACACTGAAAGTGTTAAAGGAAAACAGAGTAATGGAAAATGGTTAGTCTAACAGGAGTTTATGAATAGCTCCTGTGTTGCACAGTCTAGTCGAGCACGCTGTGAAAATAAAGCACTTATGAAAAGAGAATTGTCATTATGCAGCCATATTTGTATGATTTAAAATAGCTTCTCAACAATCTGTCTTTTTTGCAGGCCTACTGGAGAAAAATAACATGAGAACTCAAAAAATATGGATAGGCCTGTCTACTAAAATTTTTAAGGGTTTATAGTGTATCTTCCTTGCCTGCATTTTGTGAATAGGCTCTTTGCGTAGGTATGGAGTGGTGGTTGATAAGGGGAACGTTCTGGAAAATCAATACTGTATCATGCAATATTTTAAAGCTCTATCCACGAGAGAATGTAAGAAAAGGAAAAATGCACATATCTTTTGGGCATTGTGAATTTTGTAAGAAGCTGCTTGTGCTTTTCAGATTGATTTCCTTTAGTACACTTCAAAACACCCCTTTTAATATTTTGTTTTTATTTGTGAAGGCTGTTGCAATTGTATGATTGTTGTCACAAGGGTTGGGTGTTAACCTTGCTGTAATATTCTTTTAAAGTCTTGTAGTGCCGCCTAATTCCAAGGATGTGTATTAAAGACGTATAATCCAAGTAGATCTTGCTGTTTTTTTGATTGTATGTCAATCATTGATTTCTTTATGGAATTGGCACCCAAACCCTTGTAAAATGTATTTGTGCTTATAGCATATTTAATGTTCATACATGGGGAACAGACAGATGAGATTAAGTCTGTGATGATGAACGTACACACCTCATCAGCTCTGTATCATCTAACACTTATTTGCACAAAGCATACAGTATGTTATTGCAATTTTTTGTTACCTAAATATATTAATGCCAATTGGTCACTGGTTGATCCTGTGAAATTGAAAATGTCAAATGTGTGAGCAAAGGTAAATAATATTGGGAACGAACCCACCGTAGAGACTGTTCAGTATGTTGTGTAAGCAGTGTTGCCAGGTCAAGTGAACATGTTGAGCTCAATTACTGCTAAAAACATTTTTTACTAGCCAGTTTTTTGTTTTTGTTATTTTAATGCAAAATAATTTACATTTTACCAATCCTTCTCCATAATTAAAATGTAAATTTAACTGGGTTCTTTTTACTTGATTTCCTTAATTGTTATTGTTTTTTTACAAAACATGTTTTTGTCATGACCCGTGTGCTATTTACAGTATATGCAGTCTACACTGTATTGCTGTCCCCCCCAAAAAAGTATTGCTGTCCCCCCCAAAAGTATTGCTGTCCGCCCTACATATGTTTTTACTTTAATAACTGATAACCTTAAAGGTATTAGTTTATGCACATCAGATAATTGGTAACATTAACTGCAAAATAAGAAATCAAAGTAGATTATCAATATCTGATACCATAACTCTAATATTGACAGTTTTCAACTAGCCTATATGTGTGGCGGCCTGGGTAAAACCTTCTCCTGGTGATATTTTGACTTTCTGGACTGTAGACATTTTTGGAAACTGTAAACTCTCCTGAATACAAATCTGTTTGATTCACTCAGATCTCATAACAACTGAACTGTATTCAAAGATCCCATTCTGTTTAATTCTAGTTCTATTGTAAAGCATGATGGAAACACCCAACACTCTTGATTGTTTCAAACAGATGGTCAATCTATTAATTATTTTTAAACATCACCTGTAGATATTGGTTGCATTCAATTAAAACTTCTAGAACAAATTATTATACTATTCAATAATATATTTAAACAAATTGAAAAAGTGTCTGAAAATGTATATGTATTACCAATGGTTAACAAAAAATATATTAAAAACACTACAGTGCAAGGATTAAAATATGTTTCAGTTATTGATAGCATATCGATAGTTACCGGATCTCTAACTCCAGGTTTATATGTGGAGCGGAGCCCCATAGGAGAGTTCTGCTCCTAGTGGTTTATCCCTCCTGTGAAGCAGGTCGCATCTGAAACAGTTTTGCATAACCATCACTGACCAATAGGGTGACCCCTATAATAACTGGGTCGCCTGCTAATACATTTTTCCGATAAACTGAAGCCGATTATTGAAAGAGTGATTAGGCCAGAAAACCCAATGGGGCTCCTCTGCCCTCATAGAACTGGAGTTACAGAGCTCCGGTATCTATTGTTCTATATCGTGGAGCTCCCCACATCGGTAATGTACCCCCCACACAAATGTACCCCCATAGTAACCAATGTGACAGGGAGGGTAAGAGAGAACAACAACACAAAGGTGGTGGGAGACCACAATATGTTGTAAAAATAGGTGTCAGAAGAGAAAAAGAGAGGAAAAAGGCCTAGCCTGTCCTCATCTTCTCAGGGAGACCGGAGCAGAAAACCGAGTGACCGAAGTCAGAGGAGGAAATCTTTATCAAATAAAAATTAATGAACGGAGATGCCCACAAAGCAGCTTTGCAAATCTCCTCCACCCTCAAACCCCCGAGAAGCGCAGCAGAAGCTGCCACATCTCTCGTGGAATGTGCCATCACACCCTCAGGGGACTGAAGGCCCATGGAGGTGTTAGCCGGTTCACTCTCTTAGCTGAGACTAGAGCGAGAAGGAGTGACAGAAACCTCTGAGAAACCTGCTCTAGAGGGTCGAAGGGAGGCTTCTGCAAGGCCTCCGGGACCATGGACAACTCTCATTTAGGGAATCTCATCCTCACTGTGGGACACAAGCGGCGCACTCTCTTCAGGAAGCACGTGACCAGAGGGTGAGTGAAAACAGAGGAATTTGCCCATCCCTTGTGACAGCCAGAAATCGCTGACACAAACTGTTGTGTCTTAGTTTTCTTTTAGTACTAGACTTAAGAGAAAGGAAACGAGTCAATAATAGTTTTCAAGTGTCGACAGCTTTACTAACCACTCGCATGACATTCATTGCATAAACAGTATCTCTAAACAGATACCAACTTCAATTCCTTGCATAAGAACTACAACTAGGGAACTCCACATGGGACAACTTATTTAGTTCCAATGTATAACATGTTTCCTCCCCCTCAATATCTAGTATTAACATGAACAAATAACATCCACTAGCTTGGGAGCGAGGGTAGAACTCAGCCTCCCGCTACACCCAAAGGGAATTATTTTGTCCCTTTTTTTGGGTTAGCCCTATCTATAACGTTCAGGAGGTCTCCTATCTCTAGGTGGGTTGCGCCGTAACAAGGATTCAGATGCAGACGTAGGTGTAGGTTCCAGCTGGCTCTCAGGTGCATTTGGAGGTGTGGCCTCTGTTGTTGGCAGAGTAGTTGAAGCTAGAGCAGAGGCTGGCTTGTTCCCTTGATGTGTTGGAAGATTGGTAAGGGTGATATCTGGGACATCCCCTTCCGGGACTGTAGCAACCTGTTCCTGCGCAAGCAACTGGTCGACGTGCCTCCTCCATGTTTGATTTTCTTGAGTGCACACTCTGTATGAAACAGGTCTAGTCTTTTCAAGAACTGTTGCGGGTGCCCATTTCTCTTTGGTGGTATAATTTTGTGCAAGAACTGAGTCTCCAACTTTAAAATGTCTTTCTTTGGAAAATTTAGCTCACTGGTTAACTTGACCCCGTTGATTGTTTTGTACCTGAGTTTTGGTGGGTGTTGGCCTCAAAAGGTAAAGGCGAGTTCTGAGTTGTCTTTTCATGAGCAGGTAAGCAGGGGACGTTCCAGTTGTTGCATGTGGGGTGTTCCGATATTTAAGCAGGTACGTGTTGAGGCGCTGTTTAAGTGAAGATTCAAATTTGGAGGCTTTGAGTGCATGTTTTATGGTTTGAACCATCCTCTCTGCAAACCCATTAGTGGACGGATGATAAGGACTAGAGAGAATGTGTTGGATCCCGTTGTTCTCTAGAAATTGTTCCATTCCTTTGACACGAACGATGGTCCGTTGTCCGTGACCATCTGTTCAGGCAGACAGAGACGTCCAAACATTTCTCTGAGGATCTCGATGGTTTTCTCTGATGTTATGGAGGACATGACTGAAACCTCTGGCCATTTTGAATGAGCATCAACTACCACTAGCAGCATGGCTCCCTCTATTGGTCCTGCGAAATCCAGATGAATACGCTGCAAAGGATTTGTTGGCCAATCCCAGGGGTGCAGTGGTGCTGGACTTGGTGTCTTTCGGATGGTTTGACATGCTGCACAGGATTTAGCTTTGGCTTCGATATCGTTATCAAGGCCCGGCCACCAGAAGTAGCTACGTGCCAACTCCTTCATGCGGATGATGCCACAATGTCCTTAGTGCAGCTCATTTAAAACAAGATTTCTCAGTTTTCGTGGTATTATGACACGCATTCCCCAGAGTAAGCATCCGGCGGTCACTGTCAACTCCTTTCCCCGTGATAGGTAAGGCTGTAGGTCCGGTGGTGCGTCAGAAATGCGTGACAGGTCCCCTCTCATCACGCGGTCAAACACCCTGGACAGTGTTCGATCCCCTTTTGTTTCCTTCTTAATCTGCTGAGCTGTCACCGGCGTGGCCTCCACCATGTCAAAGTAAAATATCTTCTGCTCACTGGTCTTGGGGCAGTCCCGGAGGGGAAGGCATGACAAGACGTCAGCATTAGCATGTGCTTCAGACCTATATTTAATTTAATAATTGTGAGCACTCAAGAGTACTGCCCAACGCTGCATCCTGCTTGCTGCCAACGTTGGTATGCCCGAGTGCGTACCCAGTATAGAGGTCAGGGGACGGTGGTCAGTCAGCAGACTGTGGTCAGTCAGCAGACGGGTCAAAATGAGTTAAAACCTTCTAATCAATCAACGCTGACTTCGCTTTCTGGAAAGCCAGCTCCTGTTCTTTTGTCCAGGACCAAGGTTTGTTCACCTGCAATAGCTCATGCAAAGGTTTCAGCAGAGTTGACAGATGTGGTATGAACTTCCCGTAATAGTTCAGTAATCCAAGAAAGGACCGCAGTTGGCCAACATTTTCAGGAGCAGGGGCCTCTGTGATGGCCGTCACTTTTGACAGTGCAGTGTGTAGGCCATCTGCATCAATTACATGACCTAGGTACTCCACTGCATTCTTAAAAAATGTGCACTTCTCTTTACGAACACGTAAGCCAAATTCATCAAATCTTTTTAAAGTATTTTCCAGGTTCTGTAGATGCTCCTCATCATCCTTTCCTGTGACAAGGATATCATCAAGGTAGCACTGTACTCCAGTGAGGCCACCCAAAACCTGATCCATGGCCTTTTGAAAAAGGGCAGGGGCAGATGTGATGCTAAAAGGTAAGCGGCAGTATCGGTAGAGTCCCCTGTGGGTATTGATTGTGAGGTACTTCTGTGACTCCTCGTCAACATGCATTTGAAGGTAAGCTTGGTGGAGATCTATTTTGCTGAATTTCTTCCCACCCGCTAACCCTGCGAACATTTCCTCAATAATGGGGAGTGGGTATTGTTCCACCGTCAAAACAGGATTAATGGTCACCTTAAAATCCCCACAGAGGCAAAGAGAACCATCACGTTTAATCACAGGGACCACGGGGGTGGCCCACTCACTGTGTGAGACCGGCTTCAGGACTTCTGACTGGACCAGTCGCTCAATGCTAGTGTCGACCTTCACTTTTAGAGCATATGGCACCATTCTGGCCTTCATGAACCTTGGCTGAGAGTCTGGCTTGAGCTGTAATTTAACCTTAATTACATTCAGGCTTCCCAGTTCATCTTTAAAAACAGCTGCATGTCAATTTAACACAGCTGATAACGGTACATCTTCTACGGACACGGCATTCACCTTAGTCCAGTCCAGACGTATCTTTTCCAACCAGGGTCTTCCCATCAATGATGGGTAATCTCCTTTGACCACATAGAAGGGGAGTCAGGCTTTCTGTCCATTCAGTTCCACTAGGATTTCTGCCTTACCAGCCATAGGAATTGCTTCTCCTGTGTAGGTCTTTAGTGCAAGTTGTACATTAGTCAATGATAGGTGATTTAGCCTTTCCTTGAAAAGATTTTCTGAAATTACTGAAACAGCGGCTCCTGTGTCCACTTCCATTTTAATTGGCTGCCCTTCCAGGAATGGGATAACACTATAGGCTGTAGAGCCACCTTTTATGGTCAATATCTTGATTGGCAGGTCCCCTTCAGTGTCTGTATCACTGTCACTTGTCTCTTCCATTTTTACCACATGCAGGTGCTTCTTTTTAGGGTGCCAACTGGTTGTTTTCCCTTTACCAAATATTACTTTTGGCGGTTTCTCCCTTTTGGCTTTACAAGCTCGCTCAACATGCCCTTTTTTTCACAATTGTGACATATCAGCTCTTTAGCCCAGCATTCAGATGGGTAATGACCCTGCTTCTCACAGCGATAACAGTCTTTGGTACTGGCTTTTTGCTTTTCCTGTACTACTGCTACACTCTGCACTCTTGAAGCTGCCCCCAGCTGTTGTGCTTCTTTTGCAGCTAGCTTCATTGATACAGACACTTTGATGGCTTTGTGCAATGTGAGATTAGTCTCACTGAGTAGTCGCTTCTGGATTGCCTCACTCCTTAAACCACACACCAGCCGGTCACATATAGTGTAATTTAATGTAGCATTGAATTCACAGTGTTCCGTCAATCTCTTTAACACAGCAACATACTGGGCAATGGATTATCCCTCCTCCTGGTTCCTTTTATGGAACCTTAATTGTTCTGCAATTACAAGTGGCTTGGGACAAAAATGTTCTTCCAGGATTTTAACAATGTCCTCAAATGACAGATCACCAGGTTTATCAGGCTAAATCAAACTCCTCAGCAAGCTAAATGTCTTAGCTCCTATAACACTAAGAAATGTTGCCACTTTAACATAATCTTTTACACTTGAGGGAGAGGACTCAGCACTGTCAGGATGCCCCACCAGGGCGCCCAGTGCTGGGAGCGTCGCAGTGCCCGGAGGTAACTCCATTGGAGCTACAGCGGGGGCACTAGACGCAGTCTCCTCGTTGTCAGACGCGAGCACATCGATGGCCATTTCCAGTGGAGTGGCATCACTGAAGAATGCCTCACTTCTTGCCCGTATCTTGGAAGGCAGGGCAGCACACTTGGCACATGGCGGGTTAGACAGCAACACCGCTCGCGCGTACTCACGCCTCAAGCAGACCACGCAGAAGCCATGTGATTCACCATCCTCAGCGAGGCGGTGACAGCGACAGCACTTATCAGTGGCGTTAACAGGAAAAGACATGTTGAAGAAAGGTAGATGGTTGATTGTATCAGTAATCAAGGTCTTCGTCGTTAGAGATGCAGCTACAACCAATAACGGCTGAAGTAAAAGAGAGTATTAGCGGGCCGACACCAGCTTTTATAGGGGTCACACTGTCACCCTATTGGTCAGTGACGTTTATGCAATCATTATGCAATGTTTCATTTCAGATGTGATCTGCTTCGCAAAAATGTAATTCACTCCAATAACAAATGTGTACTGTATAACTTATAACTTTAAGGTTAGTTTAGTAGTTCAGCAAGTTTGGTACAAAGTAGTGTGGTAGCTTACATGTTTTATCCACTACATCAGCGATGCTCACCATATTTATGCGATGTGGAGTTAGCTGTCACTATCAATTGATTCGTAATAGACCACTCGTAGTAATCAATTACTTTAGGTAAATAAGCTGTTGACGACGTTGACCATATTAATGACAAAATTGTCAACAACCTGCTACTTTGCTATCTAGTAAAGCAGTTATCGTTGTTTGACTGAATATCAAGTTCACCTAGGAGTGCAAAGAAATTGAAGATGTGACGAGGGAGGTGGCTTGCTAGCCAGAGCCTTCCATCAAAAATGACCAATACAAATTACAGGATGTACATTGCTTCTTATAATGTAATCATATCTGACTGAAAGGGTGTTTATATACTTTTTATCTTCTTGGATTTCTTGACAGCTATTAATGATAAGCACCGGGCAGCATGGGCAAAACCCTCTTTTAAAAATGGGACTCTACATTTCTGTGGCCTATAGGGAAAGGAAATATTTTTTACATTGTGAATGTAAATGTCAGTTTAACTACTAGGCTGTATTAATAACTTCTTAACAAGTTATTTTTAAGTTTAACAGGTCCTGACATCAGTGATCAGTTGTTTGGGTCTGCTGGAGCACTCAAAAGTGCAGAGTGCAGACCAACTACTCTTTCGATTTAACATGGCTTGAAAGGTTTGCTAGCTATCATACCCAAAAACCATTGGAATTAATGGTTTTCCATAAGTAATCTTATATTTATTTGTAGCCTACATGACAATGAAGTTTAGGGTGTAAACTATACTAAACATGGCTTATAGCCAACATGAGTGTGCGGTACATCCAACATGTTCTTTCAGACCACCACATTTATACTAAAACAGCAGAATAGAATTTCGGTCGGTGGGTTTTTATGACTGCTAGTAAGAGAATATTTAACACCAAATGAGAAGACTGAACACCAAAGGTATGTACATGTACGATTTCATGTTAGTCCATTTAATAAACAACCACCATGACACCAAATGAGAAGACTGAACACCAACGGTATGTACACATACGATTTCATGTTAGACCATTTAATAAACAACCACCATGACACCAAATGAGAAGACTGAACACCAACGGTATGTACACATACGATTTCATGTTAGACCATTTAATAAACAACCACCATGACTCCAAACTCGGTAGAGAATAATCAGATACAGTGTTGAATGGAAAGATTAAAGCATCACAACATTACAATTGAAAGTTGAGAAATAACCACAAATGACTATATTGTTCAACTGCAACCACTAAAATTAGGTAAATAAGTGTCATTCTTATTAGCTTTTGTAACTACATTTATAAATGATTAATAACTGAAAAATAATAAAAAAGAGTAAATATCTGGAAACCTGACCCGCTTTTTGACTTTTGTGACGAATGTGCTCACGGAGGGTTTATAATGCATTTACAAATGCTTTTTTTTTTTTTTTTTTTTTTGGGGGGAAAGGTCAGCTACAGTATTTGACAACAGGGTCGTCATTGTTCTATATTGTGCATCATTTCCAATCCCACTTTTTTTTATTTTTTATTAATGCCCCCTACACTCCACACCCATCCCAACCCTTACCTAACCTAACCGTGACCAAATGTTGAGACCAATTACCTGTGCCATTTTAATATTATCTCTAGCTTATACATTTTGTGTTATTTACAATATTTACAAATCTTGTGCATTTTACAGAACCCAGTTTCACTTGATCCACCCCTCATCCACACCCAACACTGTCCATC
>JACXGM010021268.1:0-17346 GCA_016801145.1 Umbra pygmaea
CCTATGATGCTATAAACCTATGATGCTATAACCCTATGATGCTATAAACCTATGATGCTATAAACCTATGATGCTATAACCCTAGCTCAACCATGCTCTTCCTGAGTGGGAGTCAGGTAATCATTTAATAATAATAATCTTTTTAACTTTTATAGTGCTGTACACAGTGAGGGGGAAAGCCCACCTCATCCACCACCAATGTGTAGCACTCACTTGGGTGATGAACGGAAGCCATTTTGCACCAGAACGCTCACCACACATCAGCTATCAGGTGGAGAGGTGAGTAGATATATATGCCAATTAGGAAGGAGGGAGATTATTAGGTTGTCATGATTGAAGTGAGGCCTGGTTGGGAACTTGGCCATGACACCGAGGTTAACACCCCTACTCTTATGTGGTGCCATGGGATTTTTAATGACCACAGAGAGTCAGGACACCCGTTTAACGTCCCATCCAAAAGACAGGGTCAAATATCCCCGTCACTGTCCTGGGGCATTGGGATTGATCCTTAGACCAGAGAGAAGAGTGCCCCCTACTGACCCTCCAACACCTCTTCCAGCAGCACTGGTCTCCCATCCAGGGACTAACCAGGCCTGACCCTGCTTAGCTTTAGAAGCAAACCAGCAGTGGAATACAGAGTTATATGCTGCTGGCATTTGAAGCGATTTGTGAAGTTAGACACATTGCAGATACTTGTAATTGTTCCGCTTGAAATATATTTATTTGGGGGATATTTGTATTTTTTATTAAAGTACAGCAAGAAGAAACTTGGGTGACAGATATGTACTTTAGTGGGAGGCAGAGAGGAATAGCACAGAAAATCTGAGCTGAGCAGTAAGGAAACTGTCTGAAAGGAATGTCCCCCAAAACACTGAAGGTGAGATTGTCATGAAAGAATTGAATGCAGAAAATGTCTTAATCCCTAGTGAAGTTTGGTGGAGATGTGTTTTTGTACTGATGATTTGCATCCTAAGGCCCTGCAAACCTGGTTAGGACACATTACGAACTCTGTAAAGTACCAGTAGTTTTAAGGCAAAATGTTGCATCCTCTGCCTGAAGTATAAAGCTCCTCTTCACTGGATGTTGTAACTGGACAGTGCTTCAACAAAACCCTTCAGAGCCACAGGAAAATGACCCACTGAACGCATACAATCAACATTTTGCAATGGCATTTGCCATCTCTCATTGAAAACATGGGGTAAACCCATGAGTACCATATTCTACAAGCAAAATCCAATTACTCCAAAGGATCTGGAGAGATTCGGCATATGTGCCTGGTCTCCGGTCCCTTGTCCTCCCACCTGAACAAACATTAAGTTTATTTTTATTTTTTAAATCATATTTACCCAAAACAATTATTTCACTGAGAAGGTATTACTGTAAGCTGAAAAACTGTATGTCATCTCTTCATATCGTTTTTTGGTCAACTTAACAACGGTAAATCTTAACTAATGTTCTTAGTTGCTAGGATACCTCTTAATGTAGCGTGCCATTGCATCACCCTTTTCACAGGATGCTATCTTAACTGTCATCTTTAGGCCATGTTTTGGAAAGGAAAACCCCTCATACTCAACATTGGTTTCTCCCTGTGAAACCTTGTTTTTAATGACAGACACTAACCGCTGGTTGACCCTTAAAATTAATTAAAGTTAATGAGGACAAGTTGGTTATACTAACAGTAAGTTAGCATCATGCCAAAGTACATAGGATTAGAATACATTCAAATTAGGTCAAATTTACTTAAGCAGGAAAACTGTAGTAATTGATGAAGGATGTAAAGAGTAATTCAAATATAAATCAGGAAAAAATATGCTTGAATTGTCACTGTATGTGCAGCTATGTGTCTTGAATTCACCTTCGTAGCTTTATTGTTGTCAGTGTTTGGTGTTGTTGGTGTTGCGTAGCGGTGTGTCAGGATCAGGAAGGTGTTAGAGGAGATGGTAGTGGTAACGTTTAACGAGAGCAGATTGGAAGGTGGTCAGGGGTGTGTGGAAGCCAGGCAAGCAGCCATTTTGGTTCAGCTAAAGGTAAAAGCCATTAAACAGCACCATCACTAACCAGATGTACTGCATGGTTGAAGCAGTGACCAACAGGCTGTTTTACTTGCCTGATGATAACGATATCATAACAGAAGAGAGAAAAACAGAAACACTGGAAATAAAGAGGCCACATTCTAGTTTAGCAGGCAAGTCGGTCTGGTCTTGTTGAAACATTGAGTGAAGTTCACAGGGTGGAAATGGAAAATTGATTCTGGATGTTTCCAACTTCAACCCTGTGACTCACAAAGGTGAGCAGACATGTACTGTCCATCACTACTGTACTGAAAGGTCATAGAAAAATATTTCCCCAGATAAGCTAGTAATCATTCTGAAGCTCTCAATTTATGTCTGCAAATGAAAATGTCTAAATTAGTTTTCTATCTTTCAGACAATAGTTAACATATGAGGCCATAAGTTGTGTTGAATGGGCTCTCTTAGACAATAACTGTTTCCAGTACAGAGTGAATCACTTAAAACCACATTCATTTCCTGTATGTGTTTATTCTGCAGACATGAGATCCAAGCTGTCCAGACTTGTTTGCAATGTGCAGGATTGAGGCGGAAAAGATGAGCTGGGAGAAGATTGTATTCAGAATAAGGGCAGCGCCGACAATTAGTGTGTTTAAAAATGTACACTTACATTCACATCACTTAGCCTGCACTTCTTTCCAGAGCGACATATAGTCATGAGTGTGTACATTTTTTTAATCATTTGTCATACTTTCCTCCTATGTGAATCAAACACACAACCCTGACCTTAAAGCACCATGCTCTTACAGAGTAAGCTATAATAATAATTGTATTAGATATATCTTATGACAAAGCAAGATTCAAATAACATAGAATAATGTATTACACACATTGGTGGCAAGGGTATGAATTTCTTTCTTCATTACCCCCTGGAAAATGAAGAATTCCTGCAATTCAAGATTTCCTGCAAAATTGTATTTTTGCCATTTGTTTCTAGTAGCCCTGCTGTGCCATGGATCAGATGTGAGTCATTCACTAAACAATTCTTAAGAAATAATTATCCTGCAGCACATCCAGTGCCAATACAGATTTGGTCACCGCCACACCCAAGTAAAACATAAAGGACATGTTCTGAACCAAATTGCCTAAAACAACATGACTTCCAACTCCACCCATGGAACTCCCTCACAACTTACAACACCCAGGTTGCGAAGAAACCCCAGCCAGGTACCGTAGCAAATGGAGGGTTTGAGTCAAAGAGATACTGCTGTTTACAGTGTTTTCTGGCATCAGGCCAGGATAGAGCTTCTGCCTTAAGAGAGTTGGTGATAAAAGTGTCAATGTCACCCTGTGAAATCGCCTCCTCCCTTTTACACGATAGGACAAAGTGGAACTATAGCTTGTCGATTGCTTTAACGGAATCAGGATGTTTTCTACCCTTTATTCCACTGATTAATATTCTGAGGCTTGAGAGATGTGATTGGAAAGCTGTGGATATGATACTGTGAGATCTGTGAAATATATTACTAGGAGAGCTCTGTTTGGAAAGCTTATCAATAACTTTTTTATTGAGGGGTAAACAAAAATGTTAAAGCGATGTTCGGCAGCCCAATTTCAATCTGTTCTCAACACCCCTGATTCTGTAAAAAGCTGAAGCATAATGGCTGGAAAAAATAGTAATTTCTTCAGCTTATTGAGGTTGTTGAGGCCATGCCCTCTTCACTACTGAATCTGAAGGGAGTGCCAAATTCAGCTTCTTTGAGATTTGAACACCCAGGATATTGAAGATTATATGTGCTTATCAGCCGCGGTCGGTGGATCTTAATTGGGGAGGACGGGCTCGTGTTACGCTCGGGACCAGAGTGAATGGAATGTGCGCAACGCACAAAACCCAGTGTGCAAAACGAAAAAACACTGGGTTTCGTGCGTTGCGCACATTCCATTCACTCCGGTCCCAAGCGTAACACGAGCCCGTCCTCCCCAATTAAGATCCACCGACCGCGGCTGGTGCTTATACTTATCCACAATCAGCTCTTCGGTTATTAACCCTGCATCACACCATCAGTGTACTAACCTCCACACTGGCTTGTCATTGTTGGTGATTTGTCAGTGAACTTGGTGATGGAGTTGGAGCTGTATGGCCGCACAGTCGTGGGTATACAGGTAGTAAATGAGGGGGCTTAGGACGCACCCTTGTGGGGCCCCTGTGTTTAGAAAATTGTAAACACTAAAACACAGTGCATGCAATGACTGATGATCCATGATATCAACATTATAGTTTCATCTGTGTTTTGAGGGTTTTGAGTGTATGTTCTATTTACTTTGTTTACACTGGATTAAACATAATCTGATATTTTCGCTAAAGGTAAAACAGTCCATTACTCCAAATTAATAAATTACATGCATGTTATGAAATAACACACAAATGCAACAGAGCTTTCCATTAAAATCTTACAAACATTAGGTTGAAAAACTATCTAAGTTGTCACATTAGTTTTGCTTTTGAGTTGACCGAACTTAAAGGGTTCATTTGGTTGTAATGTGCAAGGAATTACATTGGCTCATGTTTACAAGTAGAAGGCTCCCAATCCCTTTGAATATTCCTTCAGGTAAATACACTTGTGTGAGAGAAAGTCTAAAAGGAGACACGGCAGGAGACATCAGTGGATGGCAATGAACATCACAGCACGGCAATCGTTGTTGTTCTGCAGTGAGGAACAGACATCCACTTTGTTGTACTGCAATGAGGAACTATCACAACTCAGACTGAGACCCAAGTGTAGACACAGGAGGCAGGCGTAAAATGTACAGTATTTATTAATTCAAATCTGCAGGCTGAATCAGGTGATGGGCAGTCAGGTTTGGTACACAGAGCAGAGTCACTAAAGGCACAGACAGATGGCAGGGAGAATCAGTTAATGGGCAGGCAAGGTAAAATCAGGCAGGATGCTGGCATGATTTACATTTTTAGAGACAGGCAGTCGGACAGGGTTAAATTGAAGTGGGTAAAGAGCAGGGTCAACCCGGCCGGTTGGGAATTGAAGATATTCCAAGTTTGCAGTGCGAAGATACTCCAAGTTATTGTTGTCTTTCCAGACCAGGAACATTCGCTCTGCACCCACCAGCCAGTGCCTCCACACTTTCAATGCCACCTTGACGTTTAGCAACTCCTTGTTGCCAACATCGTAATTACTCTCCGCCAGGTTGAGCCGGCGAGAGAGAAAGGCACAAGGATATAGCTTCTAGTCTTGGGTCGACCGCTGAGAAAGATTGCCCCTACTCCCACATTAGAGTCGTCGCCTCCACCACAAACCAACGGGTTGGGTCTGGGCGGACCAGGAAGGTGAAGCAGCACCTGAGATCCACGGAGTCCAAACGAAACAGACCTTGGTAAACATGAGTGCAATGAGGGGGCCACCAGGGTGCTGTACCCCAGGAAGAATCGGTGATAGGAACTAGTAAAACCCAGGAATTGCTGGAGTTGACAGCGGGGCACAGGTTGCGGCCACTCCCTCACAGTCCTCACTTTGCTGGGGTCCATCCCGATGTTTTCAGCAGAAATGATGAATCCAAAGAAGAAGGTATTAGAGGGGTGGAATTCACACTTCTCCTCCTTGTTGGTGTTGAAAGCAGTCTTCCACTTATCACCCTCATGTTTTCTGCATGTCAAGTTGGTAAAGTCAATGGCCACCTGGAGAGGCTCGAAGGCAGAGAAGATGAGAGGCAGTGGGTAGTGTTTCTTGACCGTTATGTCATCCAAACCCCAGTAATCAATGCAAAGAAGAACTCTGCTCCAGCAGGGGATGCAGAAGGCCTAAAAAGTATATCTGAGTATGAGCTCACTATTTAAGTCTCCATGGCTTTGGTCTCTGGACCAGATGGAGTAGAGACGACCACTGTGAGAGGATGTGCAAGGCAGGAGGGTGATGGCACAGTCCTAGGGCCGATGAGGGGGAAGGGAGCTATCCCAGGACTTACTGATGGAGGTCTTTATATTCCACCGGGATAGTGGACAGGTCTGGATCCTGGTCGGACACTTCAGAAATAGAGTGATATTTTGCTGACCTCAGGCAATAGGCATGGCAACAGGAGCTCCAGCCCAAGATGGAACCTGTAGTCCACTCGATGAGATGGTTGTGCTTTGAGTGAGGAGTGACCAAGAAACAATGGCACATGAGAACTGATGAGGAGCAACTGGAACAGTGACACCTTGCCGATATACCAATTGTCCAAAGCCCTGGCGTCTATAGGAGTGGAGAGGTGTTGGGTTGGTATTTCTAGCTGTTGGACCAGGGTGGAATCAATAAAGCATCAGTCCCAGAATAAATGAGAACATGCAGGGAGTTGGATTGTGCCCCTCAGAGGAAGAGTGTTGGAGTGTAGGAGGAGACCAGTGTTCCTCTGCGTGGCCCAGTAAACCCACAGTTACTGTTGACCCTGGTCTTTTAGTGGGCAGGTGGACATTAAATGACCTGGTGTTCCACAGCTTCTCTCCTACTTCCCAGGGTCAGGGAACTTCTCTGGAGGATTCAGGTACTTCCAGAGGCTCAGAAGTGAGACCGGAAGGTTGGGAACTTCCGGGGTAGCGATTGTTGTTGCTAGCCACTATTCTCTCCCTGTTATGTTCCCATCAACGTCTGTCTATCTGGACAGTAAGACTTACTAGAGAGTTGAGATTAGTAGGTAGCTGGCAGCAAGCTCATCTTTTATGACGTCCAAAAGCCTGTTGTGAAACTTGTTGAACCGGGATTCTGGATTCTACGAACTCTCGGCGGCCAGAGTGTGGAAATTCCCCGTGAATTCAGCAACACGGCAGGGGCCTTGACAAAGGAGTTTCCGAGCTGCCTCACTCCCCAACATGGGGGAATTTAAAACTTTCCTTACCTCGGCCAAGAAGTCCTCAAGGTTGTTACAGAGGGCTGTTTGCTGTTCCCACACCACCGATGATGATGATGTATGCTACCTTGGAGCAATCAGAGGGGAACGAGGATGGCTGTAGCTCAAAGATCAGAGAGCACTGGGACAGGAACTGGCATCAGGTTTCAGCGACACCATTGTCACACTCAAGCATAGGTAAGCAGTTTTCCCAAGAAGTGAGGGTAGCCAGGGAGGGACCGATGACAGCTGTGGGGTTGCTGGGGTAGGAACGGGTGTCACCGTAGCCGACTGCCTGATAGAGAGATCCCGTAACTGCTCCAGCAGGGTGTTGAAAGTCTGGTCTGGGCGATCCGACAGGGTTTGTAGCCCCTCCATAATGCCTTGCGGTAGATGTCTGTGTCTCATAGATGTGGCTTCTTGAAGGGTGACAGCCTTTTAGAGTTGGTCTGTGTCTGTTGGTCTATCATGACCAGTTCATACTATCACAGCTCAAACTGAGACCCCAGAGCAGATACATGAGTTAGGTGTTAAATGTACAGTAATTATTCATCCAAATCAGCAGGCTGAATCAGGTACTGGGCAGGCAGGGTTTGGTACACAGGAATTCTAAACATGGACACTGTGAAAACATGGGAAACAAGAAACAAACTGGGCTGACTTGGGAAAGACCAACTGGTGACCAGAACAGGGAACGAGCACAGGTTAAATACACAGGGGATCGTCAGAACATCAGGGAACACCTGGAGGGGAGGGGGATCAGGTAAAACAGGTGAATAGAATTAAGGTGTGACAGGAGCAATGATCCAATTTCTTGTACTGCAGTGTGGAAGAGTCATTTAATTTGTTGTTCTGCATTGAGGAACAGTCAATCATTTTGTTGTACTACAATGAGGAAGAGTAATTTACTATGTTGGCCTGCTGTGAGGAACAGTCATTCACTTTGTGTGCTTTTATGTTTCTATGAGTCTATGTTTGTGTGTGAGCATGAGTGTGTGAGCCTTTGCATGTGTGTGTGTGTTACTGCACATGTGCGTGTGTCAAATATGTGTTTGTTTGTGTGTTTGTGGCAGAGATAGTGCATGGTGCTGTGCACCTGTACTTTGTTGGGGAAAGAAAGATGCTAAACGAGCATGACTGCTACACACAACAGATCTGCTGACGTGTCTACTCCCGGAGAAACGGACATGTCAGGGAGGACAAACAAATAAATACAGAAATATAGATTATGAGAAAGAGGGAATGAATAGAAAGAAGAGTGGAGAGATAGGGATAGAGTGCCAGAGTAAGCGAGATGGGGGGAGAGAGAGTGAGAGATATAGAGGAATAAATCAACAGAGAGCGACAGAGAACTAGAGTGAGAGAGAGCCAGAGAGAGAGTCGCTACTGGAGATAGCTGGAGATAGATCCCAGATGCCAGAGACAGCGAGGCCGATAAACGTCTTATCTCAGCATGTTTTCACAGCCAGAGATGCTGTACCCAGTATTGTGTGACTAAGCTGTGGTCGCACATGCAGCTTACAGTATAATCTTTTCCACCAACAATATAAGTATTTAGTATCAAATAACATTTTTTTACGGAAAATTTAAAGAGGGAGAAGTGCATTTTTTCCGTATTTGGATCGTTAGAATTATGAATTATGCTATTAATTTGTTAAATACATTTTTAATGCAACTGTATGCAAGTACAATAGTAGTTAGACTGAAAGCTAAATTGAAAGCATGAAGTTACGCAGCCATAAATTCAATAGGCCTATCCCAGGCTGACAAGAAGTCAGAGTAACAGTTTAAATTGTGTGTGTGTGTTCATGAAGGTGTGTGTTCCTGTTTTGTTGGGTGTCACCTGTCTCTGTGTGTTTATTTCTACAGTGGTATCAGATGGCTATGGTATTTGTCAATGGACAACAGGTGTGAGGGTTGGGTGTTTACCAGATGGTTTTCAACATAGAGACGTGTTGAAGTATGTGGAAAGGTTATTGTTCCATAACATAAATAATACAGATGGGCAATGACAGCATGTAAAGTTAGCAATCTTTGCTTATTGTAAGATTTTTTGATGGGACATGAGTGAGCTTGTACCTTATGGCACAGTGTAGATTTAGCTACCTCACTGAGTGACTCACGGTGTGTTGTGATGCCTTTCAAGAAGTGGTCTCTATCTGACATAGTGAGATACATGGATCCATAGATATCTCCTTTCCCGCCTGGTTCCAGGAATGTTTCTTCACTTCAGGAAACTGTGATGTTTTGGGAGGAGTTACCAGGGTTTTGCAACCCTATTGTTTTTACCAAACATAGAACAGTTTGCCACTAAGTTACCACCTGTACATACAGTACATACATACATAGATACATATAGCATACATACATCCATCCCCCCTATTTGTTAAGCGACCCTGGGTACCTTGAAATGCGCTATACAAGTCTAAGTTATTATTATCATTATTATTATTATGAGCTTAACTAATATAGACAACAGTATATGACAAAACAGTATTATACATACAAAATATATTCTTACAGTGAGCACCATAATTCATTGGAAAGTGACAATTTTTTTGGTTATATTAGTTCTGTACTCTAGCAATTTGAGTTTGAAAGGATGCAATGACGATGAGGTTGAAGTGCAGACTGTCAGCTTTAATTTGAGGGTAAATTCATACACATCAGATGAACAGGGATCTTAGCCTGTTCCATGTTGAATTTATTGCTTTTGTGTTCCTGACTCCCTGATGGACTATATTCACGCACCAGTTGATCTTTTACTTACACTGGTTAATGGACACGGCTGTCTTGATTCATTTCATGAATGTATGTATTTAAGTCCCTGTGTCTGTTTAGTCAACTGTCGTTCATTGTCTATATGTAGTGTTCATGTGAGGTGTAACGTGTTCTTTGCGATTCTACTTTTTGCTCAACGAAGTCTGCTTATTTTGTCAAGTATTTTCATATTATATATTCTGTTTACTTTATCTGACCTTGGTATTTGTCTCCATTTCTCCTGCACCATCTACAACATTACAGAACATTTGAGAAATGACAGCACCTTTTGTACATGTTCCCCTATTTTCAGGCACCAAAATCATTGGACAGTTTAACATAATTTAGAATAAAGTAATAATTGTCAATATTTGGGCAAATTTCCTTTGAAGTCTGCAATGCATTGATATCACCATATGCTGGGTATCTTCCCTGGTGATGCTCTACCAGGCCTGTTCATACAGTAGAGTTCCAGAGACATGTAGAATAAATGCCAAAGTGCATTTAAGCTGTTCTCGCCTTACTGAGACACTTAATGTTAGTTTATCCTTTAATCTTTTACCCGTCTGTATATATACAGTACAAATAGGTATATGTATTTATACAGTATACACACAAACCTACTCTGTCCATAAATATGTACATAAACACAATCCATAAAAAAACATACATAAACATATACACAACAGGTACCCATAGTGACTCTGCTGCATCTCCTTCCCAGAGTGGGCCAGTCAACAGCCTTCCCAGATTGGGCCAGTCAACAGCCTTCCCAGAGTGGGCCAGTCAACAGCCTTCCCAGATTGGGCCAGTCAACAGCCTTCCCAGATTAGGCCAGTCAACAGCCTTCCCAGATTGGGCCAGTCAACAGCCTTCCCAGATTAGACCAGTCAACAGCCTTCCAGTTAGAAGGAAAAATGTGCAGCCTGTGAACCTTTGTCCTGTTCTGACATGTCGAAACATTTTCACCACACAGAGTAGGTCTATGAATGCATGCTGCTGCACAACAGAAAAAATAAACTTCAACAACTCTGAACAGAGGGAGGAAGCCAAGTACTGCAATGACATTTGGAAGCGTCGCTCAAGCACTTTGTGGTTCATGTTTTTTTGGGATCATACTATTAATTAAACATTTTTACCAATGTTGGAAACATTTTAAACTTGTCCACAGTGAACACATCGAAACATTATTACCAGTAATGTAATCAGGACTACTGGGGCATGCTGGGATTCATTTATCTGATCAGAAATGGAATACAACACCTGTACAGGGCCCTGGTAGTATTAGCATGTTTGTATACCGTAACAAATAGCAGGCTGCAGGTTGATTTCATTGGAATGTGTTTTTTCATTGATCTCTGATTTCACGTTTGAGTCAGCTGGACCAGAAATGCTGACATCACTTCAGAGTAAACATAGAAAATACATGTAAATCACAAATTCAGACCGGGTTTCATGCATGCCTGCCTGAATTATTGTTTCCAATGAATCTCGAAGCAATAATTTATGATTTTAATGACAAAAACCTTTGTCTCCTCTAGTGTCAGATAAACATTCAGATACAGTTTTATGTATATTTTTGTGTCGTATACAGCAATTTAGAAAGTACATTAACTAACGTAGCACTAAAACTGGGAACCTCCAGGAACAACTAACATCCCATAGAGTTAACAAATACTGTACACTAATGCTAAATGACAATTGACTTCAAACTGCTCACAGACAAAGTGGCGTGCAATGTTAATCTGACTGGGCACATATAATGGGTCTCATTGCCTATTTTCACTCATTGTATATACGGTATCTTTTGGTTTATTCTATGATTAAAGAAAAACTTGTCAGTCAAATAAAGATGTAATAAAAAATGATTTGAGGAGGCATATCCTTGAAGGGTTGCTAAGACCTCCAAATGCTAGTCAACAGTACCCTGACTGCTGTTAGGTACCGGAAGGAAAACCTCAGACCCATCCTCAGACCCATCGTCAGAACTTACAATGGTGTAGTGATGCAGGACAATGCCCAGCCTCATGTGGCCAGAGTGTGTAGGCAGTTCCTGGATGTAAAGGCATTGATGCCATTGACTGGCCATCAAGTTTCCCAGACCTGAATCCAATTGAGAACCTCTGGGATGTTATGTATTGGTGTATGTAAAGCTGCCAAATAGTGCCACAGACTGCCCAGGAGCTCACTGAGGCCCTGATTGAGGTCTGGGAGGAGATCCCCCAGGACACCATCGGCCGTCTCATCAGGAGCATGCGCAGACATTGTCAGGAGTGCAATGAGCCATACACACTACTGAGTCACATCATGAGATGCCGTGATGAAATTCATGCAAGTTCGAACACCCTGACATTTCAATTGTTTGATTTTCGGTTTGATTTTGGATCCAGCCCTCAATCGGTTGGGTGATGTTGGTTTCCATTGACCGTTGTTACATCATTTTGTTCTCAATGAATTATACGATGTACAGTAAAGATGTTGATCTTTAATATGTTTTGGTCATCAAGATCCGATGTTTGATGTTAGTGTTCCCTTAATTATATTGAGCAGTGTATATCTGCAGGACATTTCAGCGTTATCTGTCACTGTACTAAAGGTCCACTAAAACATATTATTTTGGAGCATCATTATTATTGGTCTAGTTTTCACTGTTAATTGTTCAGATTGTTAGACAGTTAACATAATGTTATTTAAAAATTGTATACATTGAAGACACATGAATTACTAGCTACATTGGTTTGATATGAGTGTGTTGCTTTCTGCTTTGCTTTTAATTTGCTTTGCTTCTTGCTGTACATAGTAATTTTGTGTGACATACCCAGGTCATTGCTGCAAATGAGAACCTGTTCTCAGTCAACTTCCCTAATATATCAATAAAAAATAATAACATATGACGAGCATGTAGTCCATTAAAGTGACCATTCATTCTTTTTGTCATTCTACTACACCATCTTCTAATGGTTGGCATGCAGCACCTTGGCACCTCTGTCCTTAGTGCCCTGACATTGGAGGGCAAAGCTCAGTGACATCACAGGTGACACTGAGATGTATGAGTGCAGAGGGACAGGCGGCTCTATCAATGTGACGGAACTGTAGCAGCCTGGTGTGTGCCTGTGTGTGTGTCTGTGTTCGTCTGTGTGTGTCTCAGTGTGTGTGTACGTGTGTGTCAAACAGCATGTCCACACATAAACATCCTAAGGGCAGCAAGAGTCATCCTGGGAATATTTATCTTTGCTGGTAACGCAAAGAGGCAGCCGGCCCCTAATCTGGCCCTCAGCTATTTTCTCTGAAATCCAGGGTAGGGATAGAAGGGGGGTGGGCGTATACAGTAGCTGGAGAGGAAAGTCTCAGAGAGGGAAATAGAGATTGCTGAGTGTCAGGGATGAAAGGCCGATAAATTGAAGAGGACATGACGCTTGTGTATGTGTGTGTTGGTAGATTGAGTCAAGGGGGTTGGCTGGGGGCTGTGCGCTGAGGCGTGCTGGAGACCCCACGTTGGGTGGGGTTCTGAGGCAGGGAAAGAGGGGCAGTGGAGGTGAGGACTGGGGTTCTAACATTACTGGAAGAGAGGGAGATGGGTGCACCCTTAGGCCGTCCGAGGCTCACCGTGCGCCTGATTCGATGTGAATGGCAGCGTGCCGCGCCGTCCTGTTCTGGGCAAATCGCTTTTGACACTCCACGTCTTCACTTAGAAGTCGATGAAGAAGAGAAACACACACAGCACCGGAGCAGGCTCTCACACACTCTGGGGACCTAGTCGGTGCTGTGTGTGTGCGTGATTCCATGACATGCCACATGTTATTCCCTTCACACACGTCTACGCACTGACGGGAACTATCTGTGGTGATTTGCACACTTGAACCTGAAATGGCAGTCTACATTGCTTATGACAGCTCCTTGTGCCAATGTTGCATTGGCTTTTAATCTGGACTGGTAGATAATACATTTAGGCTGTGATGAGAATTTAAGGTGGTCACTGGTCACATTAAACTACCCTGCAATCCAATTGAATTAATTTGGTGTAGCGAGCACTGACATTTAGAGCTCCTGTCATTATTGCTTTTAAATCCCTGAGGTGAATGTATTATTCTTTTCAAAATGGACTACTACATTTATATTCTATTCTGGTTATTATTTTTGATAGATCTAGAGGAATGTTGTGGTTATTCTGGCCCCACTGATCTCTGTGCTCTGACATTGTGAATGTGTTCTATGCTCTGCTCTATATGCACTGTGACAGTGACTGTTGCAGGGGGGACAGGGATCAGTGGAGCACACAAGACATCCCATCTATATTTGGGGACACATTTTAGCGTAACACATGGTTGAATACATGTTCATTGTTTATTTACTGGTGTCTGTTTAAGCCTGAACATGTTTTGAAATACACTCACCGGCCACTTTATTAGGTACATCTTGCTAGTACCCGGTTGGTCCCCCTTTTGCCAGAACCGCCTTGATTCTTCATGCTGGAGGCATATTGACATTATCACCTCAGGCTGTTGCTGCAGATTTGTCGGCTGCACATCCATGATGCAAATCTCCCATTCCACCACATCCCAAAGGTGCTCGATTGGATTGAGATCTGGTGACTGTGGAGGACATTTGAGTACAGTGAACTCATTGTCATGTTCAAGAAACCAGTTTGAGAAGATGTGAGCTTTGTGACAGGGCGTGTTATCCTGCTGAAAGTAACAATTAGAAGATGGGTACACTGTGTCAGCAACAATACATAGTTAGGATGTGGCATTTAAATTATTCTGAATTGGTACTAAAGGGCACAGAATGTGCCAAGAAATTATCTCCCACACCATTACACCACCTCCAGCAGCATAAAGCGTTGACACAAGGCAGGATGAATCCATGCTTTCATGTTGTTCATGCCAAATTATAGGCTTACGAATGGAATGTCACAGCAGAAATCAATCCTCATTATAGACCGGGCCTAATTTTTCCAATCTTCTGTTGTCAAATTGTGGAGGGCCTGTGCAAATTATAGCCTCAGTTTCCAGTTCTTATCTGACAGGAGGAGCACCTGGCTTGGTCTACTGCTGCTGTGTTGTGCATTCAAAGATGGTCTTCTGCATACCTTGGTTGTAATGAGTGGTTATTTGAGTTTCGGTTGCCTTTCTAATAGCTTGAACCAGTCTGGCCATTCTCCTCTGACCTCTGCCATCAACAAGGCATTTTTTCACCCAAAGAACTATCGCTCACTTGATTTTATTCCCTTTTTTGTACCATTCTCTGTAAACCCTAGAGATGTTTGTGCTGGAAAATCCCAGTAGAATACTCAAACCATACCTTCTGGCACCAACAACCTTGCAAATTTACAAGTAATTTAAATCACCTTTCTTCCCTATCCTGATGCTTGGTGTGATCTTCAGCAGATCACCTTGACCAGGTCTACCTGCCTAAATACATTGACTTGCTGCCATGTGATTGGGTCAATATATATTTAACGAACAGTTGAACAGATGTACCTAATGAAATGTCTGGTGAGTGTACACTATATTCACAAAGTTAACTAGCCTGTGAGAGGAATTGTAAAGCAACAATTTAAATAGTTTAAAAACTGTGTGTCTTATGTATTGATGGGAAAAGACATGTGTTTATTTTCATTTCCTTGATTTATTTACTTTACTGACTAATTTAGGCCTACCCAGCATGTGTTTTATATTAGCATCCCTAACTTACACACAGTATATCTCGAGGGGCCCACAAACACATACACAGAAATGTGCACAGCAATCAGAGACTTACACAAAAATACACAAATACATACTGTACATAAATTCATGAAAGCATACGTACAGGACATACACACATATGTACTCATATAACGATATACACCACACACACCACACATAACACATGCAGCCACACAGTTTCCATCAAGTAGATCCTCTTGAGGGCTCAATTCCTTACATCCTTCTTCAGTGACAGATTTGTCCACTCCTCACCTATCACAGCCTTGGTATCTCTGTGTATCTATCCTGTCACATATGGTGTGTTGCAGGTGTGTCTGTGTCCTAGTGAGTCCCTGTCATGTCTCATGTCAGATCAGATGTGTCCAAGAAAAGTGTTTGCTTCCACTTTGGTCATCTTTGTTTGGAAACCACATACAGTAAATTCAGCTGGCTGTGCTCCATGGTTTGAGGCTGTGCTTTGAATACTTTTATTTTATATATAACGCAGTCGTGGGGCGAGACAAGTGTGGACCTGTTGTGTAGTTCACATGCTTGCTTGAAATCTGAAAGGAACTTGGAAAAGGAGAGAGGAAATCGATGATCCATGCCGTTTCATAAACTATCCTGTGATCTTGGCAGAAGATCAAGCCACTCCCAGCTGTGAGCATGAGCCATGCCCACGGTAAGCAGACATATTGGAGCGAGAATGAATAGCATTTGAAACCAGGTTTGCACCAGTTGAGTCTCATTCTGACAGTTGATCATTTATACTTCTTCTTTTGTTTTCCAATAGACAAATTTGAACTCAATGTGTTTCCATTGGACAACCTAGAATTTAATAATTTCCCATTGGATAACAAGTTAAATGAAATCATGTTGTTTTTACATGGGTGCATTACAAATTGACCCCTACTTCCATTGTATTGAAATACTTAGACCTGAATTTATAATGCAACCTTTTCGAAATAAGTTCACTTTTAAGGAAATAAGGTGGCATTTGGGATGCATCCTTGTAGTGTGAATGAGATTCGTGTGTGTGTGTTTTGGTTTAACAGATCATATTAGGACCAGAAATCTTCACAAGGATAGTAATACTTGACAAAAATGCCCATGTTAGGAACTTTTGCTGATCCCCATGAGGACAAAGTCAATTTCTGACTGTGGGGTTATGTTTAGGGCCAAGGTTACAATTAGGTGTAGGGTTTCAATGAAGGGTACTTTCAGGTTCAGGTATTATAGGTTAGGTGTATAGTTAAGTTTAGGCATTAACCCAGGCATAAATGTTAAGTTCTTGAGGTTATGTTTAGGTTTAGTGTGAGGTTAATGTTAGGGTTAGGTTAAGGTAAGGGTTAGGTTCAGTTTAGAATTAGGGCTAAGGTTAGGGTTATGGATAAGTTTAGGTATCATATATTTTTATATTTTCTGGTCCCCACGAGGTTAGCTGTACACAACTGTTTGTGCATGTGTGTGTGTGCGTGTGTATGTGTGTGTGCGTGTGCGCATGTGTGCATGTGTGCGTGTGTGTGTGCAGGCTTCTTCTTTCATCAAGTCTCTTACAAGCTTCCTGTGTGAACCCATCAGCCTTAGCACAGGACGCATTCCCCTTCAACGAGCAGGTGGAACGTTTTACGCCTTGAGCGTCAAGCATGAACCAGTGTTGTTGTTTTAGGGGATGTCACACTTAGACAGTGCATCTAAACTCATTTAAAGGCAATCCATCATGATTTAAATTAATACAACGCAAGGCCACCCTGACAGATACTGTATATTTATGTATACTTTGACAATGTAAGTAACAACGTTCCATGTCAATAAAGTGCTTTTTCAACTGAATACTGTAGATGGTGATGCTGTCAAGCACTGTACCTGTATTTACATAGACATGTTGATTTAGACATTCCCTTATTCGAGCATGCACATAACGCTTGCAGAGCTACATGGCAAAGGGTGCAGAGCTACATGGCAAAGGGTGCAGAGCTACATGGCAAAGGGTGCAGAGCTACATGGCAAAGGGT
>JACXGM010021269.1:0-17345 GCA_016801145.1 Umbra pygmaea
CCGTCTTCTGTTCCTCTTTTAGTAAAAAGCCAAGTCTAACTCGTTCATTGTAGTGGCCAAAGTCGTTTTAAACAACTGGTGTTAATCCATAGCGATCTAACAATGTTTACTAATGACTTCGAGGTCGCAGCGCTGTCGTGTCGTCATCTGTTTAACACACCTCTGGCACGCCTATATCAGATACACCGATGTGATTGGTACAGCTCGGATACAAGGGCATAGTTAATGAGCAGAATTACTCGGTGCCAGAGTAACTTGCTGAGCAAATTCAAATTGTGCTCTCGCGAGAACTCTGGATTTCCAGGGTAGTTTACAACATCAGATCCACAATATTATTATCAGATCCTGTTTACAACAACAGATCCACCATATTATTATCAGATCATGTTTACAACATCAGATCCACAATATTATTATCAGATCCTGTTTATAACATCAGATCTACCATATTATTATCAGATCCTGTTTACAACAACAGATCTACCATATTATTATCAGATCATGTTTACAACAACAGATCCACTCTATTATTATCAGATCCTGTTTACAACAACAGATCTACCATATTATTATCAGATCCTGTTTACAACAACAGATCCACTATTATTATCAGATCCAGTTTAAAACATATGATCCCCCATATTATTATCAGATCCTGTTTACAACAACAGATCCACTCTATTATTATCAGATCCTGTTTACAACAACAGATCCACAATATTATTATCAGATCCTGTTTACAACAACAGATCCACTCTATTATTATCAGATCCAGTTTACAACATCAGATCTACCATATTATTATCAGATCCTGTTTACAACAACAGGGCAGTAGGTTGAATTTAAATTGAAATCATAATCAAACTTAATTATAAACCCATATCAGAAATTAACTAATTAATTTGATAATTATCGAAAGTATTATGCACATACATGATTTTAAAATAGACATTGCCAAATACATTGACTATTATGAGAGTTTGTCAATTATGTTAGTGCTTTAAATTCTAACATTTAAGTCATAGAAATACCTTTTCTACTTACGCATTAAAACAAGCTACAAAATGTGTCAAAATAAACATTTTGTTTGTTTTCTCATGGTTACTAATGTCTCTCTGCAGCCAACTCACAGTTAGCACTAATTAATACATCAGATCAATAAGCCTTGTGATATTGTTGATATTATAAGCATGAGTTTCCTGTTCACTGCCAATGCTAGTCAGGACGTGTATCCAACGGTGTACGGTGATGTCAACACCATGCACGTCTGCTTTTACTGGACATCTTAATTGGGTTTAAACAACTATGTCAACTACACAGTCCAATGTGGAACAGGGAAGTATCAGTGAAAGGAGTAAGATGTTATGAGGGACAAAAAAACAAGCTACATGTTCAATACAGTATACAGCAATTACATTATTCAATTCAAAGTCTGCTGCATAGTATATGCAGTGGCCAATTGAAATTCAATTGTAATTCAACAATTTCGTTGGACTTGTACGGGAGTTCAGCCCTGACATCAGCTCTGTTGCCTAGCATCCCCTCAAACCATTTGAAAGAGTGAAATCATCTGATCATAAACCAACTGTCAATGGGTTGAAATAGTCGTAAAGCCTGAGACATAAATCAATTGTTTTTTATCTGAGAGAGTATATTCTTGTTTTGCTCAAGTTTATCATCTGACCCGGATGTTATCCTGTTTCAAAACCTTAAGAAACTTAACTAGTATGGTGAAATGTCTCTCTTCTGAGAATAATAGCCGTTTTTACAGACAGAGCCCACAGACCTCTAGGCCGGCATGCACCATCAGGATACAACCACTGAAGCATCAGCCACGTTTTATCAAGAGGATGAATGTTAATACCAGCCGTTTGCAGACACAGAATCAATAGTTTTCGCACGAGTAAACTGGGAGCCTAACTTCACAATCGTGTCTTGAACAGGGGGACTCTTTCAGTCAGGCTATCTGTGGTTTGGGGCTGGGGAATGGCTGATTGCTGTAACCTCTGATAGAAAAACTTAATCTGATATAATAAGCCAAAGCATTTTGCTTAGTTTAAACCTACTCAGTCACTGTCACGAATCCAATCCTTAGCAATTACCAGATTAAAATGATTTGAGATAAAATACAGTTATTCTGAAAAAACAACAGAGGCTGCTAGCCACTCTTTCACAGTTTGTAGCCATTTATTTGACCCATTTCACAATACTAACAACTAATTAGAGAACAGGAGAAAGAATATGGGGCAACCTGTCACTCGTCCTATCACTCAGTCTTTCAGACACATTTCTTTCTCCAATCTTATTTGCATAATCTTGCTTAAAACGTAATCGATCAACATCAGCCAGTGTCAATTGGCAACTAATTCTGGCTATTTGTGTGCTGGCTGACTAATCATATGCACATATGCCCTCTGATCAGAGCGACGTAAGCTGGCCTGTCAACAGCCTTACACGCTTTGCTGCAACGCTATGCTCCGCATCAAAAACGTAGCCTCTTTAAAGTATTAAAATGTTTTGAAGTTTGTTTTATATTTGCAGCACATTTGACATAAATTGTTTATCTATTTACAAAGCTGTGTCATTAGTGATTTTCTAGTGAACCCTTAGCAACGCTGCGTGTTTTGTGCTGTTGGGCCTAGTGAGATGCTGATGTATAAATTGAAGTGAAAGGCTTGCTCTTTAATCCGATGTAGCCACCTCTCCTTGAACTACCATGTCTGCCGCGTTTTATCCTTAATGCCCAAGAAATGCAAAGTTCTGTCTTTCACTTTTCTTGTCCTTCAAAGACACAGCTAATTCCTGCCAAAAGAGATACTTATACCTAACAGCTATTAGGACTTCAGTTTATCCCTATCCTGGTAAAATAAAGATAAATTAAAGAAAATAGTGGACTAAATCAGTTCTTTCAGTCCCATAACATGTCACGGACAACAAAAACAGTATGCTTCCTGTGGGGGTAGAGTATGTGGCTAAAGTAACTGTATAAAGTTATTACATAATGATCACATCTCATTTTAACATTCACAGCTGCTAGACTGAGTCACTTCCTCTCTCCGCGCAGAGAATGACATCAGATCGACTTCTATATATTTGTCCAGGTGGCTATTACATTTACATAGACTGGCAGCTGTGGGTTTTGAACTCATGTAAAATATATTTTCCTAGCCAAAATTCCTAATCCTTACCATAATACCTATGTTTAACTTTAACTGTAAAACCTAACTTTAATCCTAATACCTAAACGTAACCTTAATGCCTTGACCTAAACCAAAAACAAACTGTAATAGCTTACAGGTAACCCTAACATTTTCCTTACCATAAAACCTAACCCTAACAATAATAATATATTATATAATATCTTCACATAATCAGCTCATAACTCAGTTAACCTATAGCGGTTTGCCTTCATTCATGAGGTCATCAACTCCCCTGTACAAACATACAATGAGTCCTTAAAATCACGTTGCTCCTCAAACACATGGATTAAAAGAAACAGCACATCAGGAGAAAACGCATGGCTTTGTGAATCTTATATCCTGTAATAGTAATTACACAATATTTGCCTATAGAAACCAAACAGCACTTACTTCTTTCTACACAGAAAAAATTTAATTGAGGGATTTCAACGTTAGTTGAGTCCTTGCAATAGAACAGACTGCAGGGCTTCCTAATGCCAAATAGTACCACGTGAAGACCCCATAATAAATCCATATTCATAACAACACCATTTCAGATGACAAAAAAAGAATCACAATATTTAGAAAAGTAACCTCAGAGAAACCCTTAATTGAGCTGTATCTCCATCCATCGCAGCCGATGAGCGTGCAGGCCCTTACCAAGGTGAAAGGGAATGTGCAAGTTAAATGACAGAATTCATGATGTGCGGTGGCCTCTTTTACTCACCCTCACTACTTCCCCTTTTGGCAGGGGCCAAATAGAGAATGTTAAATGAGGCAATTGTGTCCTGAAGGCAAAACGAGAGGGAGAAAAACGCGTGTGCCTGTGCGCTCCTAGCCTCAGGTCCATGCTGCTGCTGATGAGGTAGAGGCTTGGCCGGCATCCCAAATCACACTTCATGTGGTGATAGTAGTGCGCTTGTTTTGACCAGAGCTCTGGTAAACGGCAGTGCTCTCTGTAGTGTGTGATTTGGGATAGACATGGATGGAGCCAGCAGATCCCTACCCCAGCACACTAGCTTCCTTTGAGACCAGGGCCCAGTCCACCTCCCTCCCCAACATACCATGCACATAGCCAGACGTGATTATATTCATATCATATCAAAATGCACACTGCAAAGCCAGTGGAAATCTACAAAACGAGCACATTGACATATTCAAAATGCACACCCGAGATTCAATCGAAACAAACTAGAACTACGTTGACTGAAAATCACATTGTACTAACCGTATCCCAAGATGGATAATGAGGATATATTGATCAGTCATACTACATTCATTTACTTATTATTCAGCATGACAAATAATATATTACAGTGGTTTGTAGCATCACAATGTAGCGTCAGGGTGTGTATAGACAATGCTCTGTAAACATTCTGCTGTGTGTCTGACATCATTGATCTAGCGGTGACACATCCTCTGTGAGGCAGCTGCAGGCCTAACTATACAGGCATACTCTGATGACACTCTGACACTCAGCCAATCAAAGCTTTGTTTTGCTCTTAAAAGGACGTACTTGAAGAAGAGCTGTACTAGAGGCCATAGCTATCCTATAATGACCTTTGGACAATGATCGATATTTAAATCTTAACATCTCTGTTCTGATTAGAATGCAGCTCTACTTTTTTTCTCCCCTACCAGAACAAGAAGAAAAAAAGCTTAAATCGATGATCTTAGAGTGTAAACTAGATTTCTAAGCAGTTTGCCACTCAGCAGCAAGATAAGATAAACTCTCTTTGACCTAAGAGATGAAGTTGCCATGACGATCAGGGAGTACACTTTCTCTATTGATATTTTGCTGATGTAACAACAAATGGAACCAGATCCGTCTGACGATAACGGTGATTAATTAATACACATTGATCTGTACAGGCTGGATAACAGGCTATTAACTCAAAAGGCTGAAAGTCAATTGTTACCCGGGGCTTAGAAGGAATCATTTATATCAAATCTAAATAAACTGAAGAACAAATTATAAGAAATTGGTGGGCTGCGATTACCCATTCATCTATTGATACATCAAACAACGAGTAAATAGAAAGGGTTTTAAGAGATAGAGGGCAAATAATGGCTGGAATGTAGAGAGCGTTATCAATTACTGATGATCAGATTCAGAAAAACAACTATTCATTCATAATCCATTGACAAGAATGAAGGAGTAGATACTGTTGTATAACAATGAACAGTCACTGGAATAATGGTGCTGGAATTACAGGAAAGAGAAAGATAAAGAGGAAACTGTGCCAGGAAATGACCTACACCTTTTAGAGCCAGTGATCCAGCAGCCAATGGCCACAAAACTGGGTTGTTCAACAGCAGAAGAGCACAACTCTGGCGCTCTAACACGCTAACACACACACACACACACTCACACACACACACATACACACACAATACCATGCCAAAACCACATCAACTTGCATTGTTTTCAACATCCATTCACACTCTGCATTTTGTTTGCTAAAGTCAAATAATAATAATGACCCGGTAAACTATTATAGGTTCTAAAACAGAAAATTCGGCGAGTTGCAATACTTTTTGAAAGTAGAAAGGTTAAAATAAAACACTGGTGCTTTGAACCAGGATGCTATTGACTTATTGGTGTAACATCAGGGCTTGGAAATGAGCGCGCGAAGCACACGGGTATCCTTCAGCGAAGACGGGGAGGCCACAACACAACGCAAGCTGTTACTGGCAGGGAACAGATGTTTGAGGAAAAGTTGGCATTCAACAACCACTCTTCACATGACAGAAATCTATGAGGAACACAACAGACATAGTGTGATAGGGAGGCGAATGAAAAAGAAACCCTTAAATACAAGAGGCTGGCATCAAAACACGGTTCTGATGTCGCCCCCCCCCCCCCACTCACCACCACCCCTCACCCATCAGTCTGCTTTAGTTGGTTTACAAGTTGATTCAGCTGTGAAAAAGGGCTGAAATACTAGCCAGTATAGTCCTTCCATGCAGCTTACCTTGTATGAGCAGGCAGAGGACTTCATGTTGACCACATGAGCTCACACATCCTGGAACAGAAACACTCCTGTCTCCATGCATTCACAAGCCCACCCATGTTCACACACACACAATGTTGGCTGCAAATTCAGTAAACAGCGCTACACACACACATCAGCTGATTTGTATAAAGACTGCTAAAAGAGGTTAAACAAAATACAGGTCACCTGATTTAACTGAGTGTTTGTCAGAGGTCCTTCATATATACATGTAACATAATACACGGCTGGATCAAGTTATTCAACAGAGGACAACTGGCAGCTAACGCTACAACAGCAATTTATGTGTCAGGCAGCACCATGCGCGCTAAAGACAACAGTTAGAACGGGGAAGAGCACTAAGTCAATTTAATAAGAACATTTGACATTGGATGTCTGGCACACAGCCTTCTAAACAGCCCTCCAATAGGATGCCTCCATAAAGAGTGCTTGGCCAAGAAGCTCCCTACATCATCTTGGCTCATCTACACGCCACCAAACTTTGGGAGCAATTTTACAGAAAAATTACTCCAAGGGGAGCCTGTCTCCACTCAGTTGTGCTCATATCTCGCCTTCCTATTAAGCATCAACATGCAGCCCTGGAAGGAGCCATATGGACAAACCACACCATCAAACCGGGAGTTACAGAGAGGTGAAGTGGGGGGGAGGGTCCACACATCATATTACTCACTAATCGCAATCCGCTGAGCATCATCCATATTTTCATCACTTCTGTCAAATTCTGCTGACCTGCTTTGATGCGGCTAGCTAACAATCTGGGCAATTTATTGGCATATTGGCACAGGGTGATAAGGCTAGAAACAACAGCAGCTAGCAGCTGGCCCGCAGAGATGGGCTGATAACATTGATATGTACTCCCATACAAAACACCTCCTTCACTATCTCCACTTTCTATCAAACTCTTATTACAATAAAAGTGTATGGGCTTTTCCCTTTCTTGGAAGAGCAAGAGAAAAAGGGGAGGGGGGTTACAGGATAAAAATAAAATGTAACGTTTCAGAGAAAAAAAACAAGGGGGAAAATACATAATTTATCACAGTATTATCGGGATATCCAGGCAGCGTAATCAAGGAGTACTGAGTGACTATTTTCTGCCTTATCATCCAAAGTGGTGGAAACGGAGAGGAATTATCAGCCCGCTGCAGATTGCTGGGTTGGAATTTTAATGGTAATAATCGGGTTTCTGATGGTATATCTTCCCTGCTTATCTTTCCCATTATCTGTCCTTATCTCGCCAGTCATCGGAGCAAATTAATGGTGCTCTTTCAGCTCCGCCTTTTTATCACCGCTCAGAGAGCACCCGAGGGGAGAGAATAAGCAAAATATTAAAATACTGCATAAATCACAATTTTAGATAACAGCCCAATGTATGCAGGAATGGGGGGGAAACTGTGCCCAACAACCTTTTTGTCCTTTAGAATGACTGTCTGCGCTGACTTTCTGTGCATTGTCTGGTCCTCCAGGTTCACCCAGCTTCAGGTCTCATGCTAGGAGGATCCAGGGCTTCTCTGACCTTTCTATCTCTAACTAGGGCACTATTTCTTTCTTCTATTCTCCTTCCTGGTCCCTCTCTGACAGCCTCTATCACAGGACACTGTAATATAGACACACCTGGGTGACAGACAACAACATTGAGAGGCCTGTTCCTTGGGATTGCGTCATACATACGTGGGTTTAGGGCTCCACGTCATGCTGTAGTCCACAGGTATGTGCTCATTCACCATAGATCAGTATAGTTTTCTCTGCATAATTAAAGAATCACGAATTGCAACCAGTGCCACACAATGAATAGCAATGACTGCTAAATTCACTATAAATATACCGAACAACCAAACTTCAGAAACGTAATTCCCTTCTGTTCTAAATTAGATAATCAGGACTAGTATGTTTAGTGTTATTTGAAAAGATATTTACGACTTACAGAAATACAGGAAATTCCATTCCTCAACTTGTTAACCTGATAAAATATTTAACATGTTATGGAATACGGTGGTGCAGTGTGAGGCTGCCTCCAGTGCACATGCACTGCTGCAGCATGTCTTCCTCTTAGGCCCACTGACCTTTCAGCAAAAACTCCCTCTATATTCTTAATTTTCCTTTAAAATTAAGAATAACATGTCTGACAAAATATCTTAAAAGAAATTGTAACAAGAAAAATGTGATTAATTTGAATGCTGTGTACAATATTATGTACATTGTCATTTTGCTTAAATTGAGAAAAAAAGTTCTAAATATTGTTCAAAAGTGTTCAAAATATTATAGAAAGGTGTATATTGTTTTAAAAGCCAGGTTCAGAACAATCAAATCATGACAAATTGTAACCACTATAATTTAATTCCAATATAACAATAGAATAATCACTCAATTGCACACACACTTACACACACACGAACACACACACCCACACACTCACACACATGCGTGAACACACACTCACTAACATTAACACAAAACCGCACACAGCCCCCCCATCACTTCATATATGATATCAATAACAGTATAATTAAATAAATATTTCATATATGAAAATTAAGCAATAACAAAAAATTTGTTGACAATACAAAAAAATGTCTTCACTACGGGAAAGCTATCGAAAGCTTTCTCAGGATCCTTCTTCCAGTTGCTATTGAAATAAACCCACGTCTGAGGACAAGGACGACCCACGTAAATCAGCCCAGTTTAATCTAGCAGTCCAGGTACATGACATGGCCAATATAGAATCACCACATACACAAATAGCTAATTACATGGACAACATGGAATTACCACAAAGACAACCATACAGTTAAATTACATACAAATATATGATTATCCCATATTCAGATGAATGACACAGATCATAGACCGTAAAATAGCTAAATCACATCGCAGGTAATCAACTTTTAGACCGTCCAGCATAAATGACTAATTTAGAACTGCAACAAAGTTCTGTATTGTATTAAATGTCTGTAGGTGGTCCACTACAATGTAAATTTTAATGTCTATAATAGGAAATTAAATTGTCATGTTTAAATTTGAGCAAAGAAAGTCAGATTTTTTAAGTCTCTAAAGTAGCACTAAAATGCTGTGATGACCTTTGTAATTGGTATGACACACTTTCACTGAACAGCTTGCAAGGCCATACATTTTAGTTCCTCCTTTAGAAACACATATTTTACATTTTGCTTAAAACCACAGAAAACAAAGAATTTTGTCTCCTGTCTAGTATGTAATTTAAAGTGTTTGAATTTAAAGTAATTAAAACGACACTGAAATACTGTGTAGAAACAGGGATGGGACTCAGTAACAAGTATAATACTATTACAACAACTGTCGAGTTTATTCTAGACTGAACTTGTACAAATTATTTATAAGAAAAAAAGGTTTAGCAGTTAATTAAGTTAAATAAAATGTCCAGATAAAATTGTACATATTACATTATTGTTAAACAATCACACAACCTGTCTGCACAGTGATATGCGCTTTTACTAAGGTAAAAGTTATATGTATGTATAATATACCAATCCTGTGTGTGTGTGTGTGTGTACGCGCGCGCGCGCAACCGCACGCTCGTTTTTGTGCACGCGCGTGTGTTAAGGGGGGCATTAACCATTTTGGCCACAATACTGAAGGTATCTCACCTATTTCATTTGTAATAATATAATGTAATAATGGCTTAACTGATTAGGTTTAGGACATACTACATTTTGACGGCAAATTAGTAATTGAAAATACAGTTGTATTTTGAGATGTAGTTTTTAACGTAACTACAATAATTGTCATAATTAGGTTTTACATAATTTTGTTAGGTCTGTTGATCATGATTTTTGCAACCATATAACCACACAGTAATAAATCACAAGACTAAATGTAGATTGTTTTGCTTAACATTAAAAAGACGAACATACTAATAGCTAAAACCAAGCAACACAAGTAAATAGGCTTTTACATCGCCTGTGTTTTTAAAGCATTGGAGTAAAAAAGCAACATATTTCTCAGCAATAGTGTAGAACAGAAGGTTAGTCAATAACTAATTTCCCAATAAACTATATCAACAGTATTAATTTAGTCTGGGAATGACTACTGACATCACTGCCCAAGTAACTAATCATCAGTAACCTAACAAACTTCTGCAACAATCTTTGGTAGACAGACTAGCAGAAGGACAGCGAAACTGCTCAACTTACGTTTGATTTGCCGGGGGTTGCTCTGCTTCCTTCGGGACATGCCTGCTCGGGCTGGTCAGGAGATCCAGGTGTAGCACTGACTGATCGATAGGTTTTGGTTCATCCAAGCGCCGTTAGGGTTTGTGATGGAAATTGAGAAAGAAAGGGTGACGAATTATGGACACTTTTTCACAGGGTATGTCGCTCCGTCTCTTTCCTTTCTCTTCCTCTGCTTTGGCTCTCTCTCTCTCTCTACCACACTCGCTCTCTCACTCTCCCACTCTCTCTCTTTCTCACTCACTCTTCTTCTCAATGGTGTTCACCGAGATGAAGCTGCACTGAGCTGGAATCCGCACGGACTGACTGGGGAGGTGAAAACGTTTCGCGCTTTTGTTTGAAGATAAGGTTTGTGCCTTCACGGGTACCGTAGACACCGATTCTTGAACTTGACTTTTAGCATGTGCTATACTGCTGGCTTCTTAATTGGTACGCATTTTCACCAGTTCAATGTCACATTTGATAGGGCTAATCCAACTAAAACTTAACACATTTTGAAGCAAAGATATTGGCACTGTTTTGGAAATGCTTGCAGCACAGTATTTCCAATTTCCATAATGTCAAAGTTAATGTGCCTGTTTTTGTTTCTAGATACAAAACGAGACACAGAGTACTAGTATATTATTTGGCAGCAGCAATATCCAGATGAGTTTATTCAGAACCAATGATATCCAATAGATTGTTTCATGAGTCTGGATTAGCAAAACAAACAGCTGCAAAATGGTGTACACATACGATCGCATTCACAGTCGCACGCGCGCACACGCACATGCACTTCCTTGCTTTGTTCTGGACAATGGCCAATCCATAATAATGGATCAGCTGATACCAAACCAGCCCCAAATCATTGCCTTGCAGTTATAGAGAGAAATTTCTTATTTGTTGATTAAAATCCCTGTTGCTGTAGCCTACAACTCTCAGGTGATTTTAAAAAAGGAAGATACCCCTTGTCATTAAAGACCCCCCCTCAGCTCCATTCATCATCGTTACACTGATCTGCAATTTCTTAAACATTTCTAAAAAATCTACTTCTTCAATTAGCCAGTTGAACTGCCAAGTAAGACAAGTAAGTCGCCTGTGAAATTATCTTGTAACCCAATTCCAGCCCTTTGGAACGGGGGTCTGAGGATATACTGTAAGTTGAGGGTTAACTATTCAATGATGCTGCACCTTGAGGATGAGATATTTTTCTGCTTTTAATTCACTTGGCCCCTGCCCCTGCCTTCAGTTCCATATCCCAGTGACCTACATGGAACTTACATGCTCCAACACAATTTTAGTATGGCAGTGTAAAGTTTTGCATTTAACAAATTTTTGTTCAATTACAACACATTCCGGAAAACATTTTAGTTGTGTACAAAAGAGCAACCAAAAAACTATACATGGAGTTAGGTCTCCAGTGCTCAAAAAGCAAAAAAAAACAAAATCAATAGTGAGTTGCGGTGTAAGAGGTGGGAGAAACAATATTTTGAGAGAAGGAGAGTCAAATTGCCAGCCTAAGATTAATTTAACGCCACCACTAAATCCCCTGAGACTGAAGCTAGCATTCGTGGCCTATGCTCAGCTCTTCCTGAGCCCTGGTGGCTTGTTTGAAGCCGGAGGGTTGACTGACTGACAGCTACAAATCTGCGAGAGGCAGGCAGAGGAAGCATTTTCACTGTCTGGACCAGATGGTTGTGATAATTAACATGATACTGTTTCCATCGCTGGGGAAATCAATGACACAAGGTTGATCATATTAATAGGTGAAGGTATACAGTGTACAGAGACACAGTACAGTGCACTCATAATCTGATTACAGAGAGATGCTTGATTCAGTGCCATACTATATCATTTGATTAGAACTGTCCAGTCACATTTGATTATCATCACAGCATAGAAGGCGGTTGTGTGTCAGGTGCTGCTTCTGGTAATTTCTTGAAAGTTAATGCATGTTTTAACTGTTCTGTGTGTCTCTTAACTGGAAAACAGAGTATGGCATAGGTTTTTTGTATCTCCACCCTAACCCCTAAGGCGCATCACCAGCATTTCAGCTTGGAACTCTGTAGTTGGGGGCTGCTGGTAGTTAGGAGGCAGAGACCAAAGGAAGTGAGGAATGTGTGTGAAAAGGACTTTTCCAATACAGTACATGGTGTAAAAGTTTGGGCAAAAGTTACAATTAGGGGTTAGGGTTAGGATAAATATAATTTTCTATAGGGCAACTAAGATTGATGTCCTTGTTAAGATCGTCATGTGTGCATTTGCATAAGTCTATCATGTGCTATTTTTCTGTAGAAATGTAATTTATGCTTAACAAAGATCAAGAGAGTCTATACAGTATGTAATATATTCATGTTAAATGCAATGCATCTATGCATTGCCAGGTGTTACTTATCTGTTAGTATAATATTTATGTAATTGGACACTACCTTCTGCTCTCAACAACAAGCTCTAACAACACATTGCATAATCAATCACTGTATCACTGGATCCATTTCTGAAAGAAAATGTTCAGGTAGGTGCTGGTGGTACTGTAGGTGCTGGTGGTAGGTGCTGGTGGTACTGTAGGTGTTCGGGGTAGGTGCTGGTGGTACTGTAGGTGGTGGGGTAGGTGCTGGTGGTAGGTGCTGGTGGTGCTTGGTGGTTTGCCGGTGCTGTCCCCAGCCAGGCAGTTCCAGCAGCAGCAGTGTGCAAACAGATGTCTGAGAGTGTGCCCACTCCAGTGTGTCCCCTGCCAACAGCACCTCAGGCCCTGCAGAAGGACACACTACAACTCAGTTGCTCAGTCCAAAGATGCAGGGCTCCCTGTCTGCACCACATCTAGATCTGCCTGTGCACTGGCTAGATATTCAATGGGTCTTATGATTATAATTTCTGACAACAACAACAACAAAGTAACAACAACATAAAAGAAAATTGACAGAAATCATGTAAATGCCATGATATAACCTCTAAGCATCATATGGTTAGGCTACAATGATGTTTAGGGGAGTGAGGAAAGGACATGCCACTATGCCACTCTCATTGAGGGTCATGTGGAAAACCTTGTTTTTGTTATAAATTAAGAGGGGTGTACCATCGGAGAGCACTATCCCTTAGTATGTTCTTATTGGGAATCTGAATGTCTTTTAAATGGTCAAAAAATTTTATTGACATCGTTTGGGATTTTCATGACTTCCTTCCTTTTTAAGACCTTAGATGTACACATAATCCACTAAGTTTCTTGTAGCTTGGCAGTAGTTGTATTGTTAGTAAGTTGTATTTATAGTGAAGAGAAGACACTGTAATTTTTGTGTGGGACACACAAAGACACTCCCTATTGTGTGGGAGAAATGGCAGCAGGTACTGTAAATACACAACTACAATTGTTTAAAAGCTCCTATTTTACTGTACAGTGACCCTTGGACTTTTACACATTTTGTTGTTACAACATGAAATCGAAATGGATTAACTTAACCAAGTAATTTTTTTGTGGGTTGCGTAATTATTTACCATAATTATACATTTTTATCTTATTCCACATATTCCTAATTAGATTAAGGTCCGGGCTTTGACTGGGCCACTCTAGGACAATTACCCTTTTGGGTTGAAGCCATTCCAGGGCAGCTTTGGATTTATGTTTGCGGTCATTGTCCTGCTAGAAGATGAATCGTCTCCTAAGTCCAATGTCTCTTGCAGACTTCAGAAGGATTTCTGCCAGGATTTCCCTGTATTTGCTGCATCCATATTTTCCTCTATCTTCACAAGCTTTCCAGGCCCTGAAACAGAGAAGCATCCCCATATAGTGATGATGCCACCACAATGGTAGGGATGTTGTTATCAGGATGATGTTCACTGTTAGGCTTCCGCCAAAATTAGCACTGAGTGTTAAGCCTAAAATCTCTTTTTTTTAGTTTGATTTACATTTAAGTCATTTAGCAGATGCTCTTATCCAGAGTTATGTGCAGTAAATACAGGGACATCCCCTGGAGCAATTTAGGGTAAAGTTACTTGCTCAAGCTCACAGCAACATTTGGCCAAGTCGGGAATTGAACCGGCAATCGTTTGATTACAAGTCTGACTCCCTAACCACTGAGACACCTGAAGCCCAAATGATAGAATCTTTTTCCATTTAGTTTCATACTCTCCTACATGCCTTCTGACAACCAAATAGGTTAGCTGAGAGTTTTTCAACAATGTATTTTTTTTACTCTCTCCTGTACAGTCCACTTTTGTGAAATGCCAGGCTATTCAGTACTGTACGCAGAGTGTGTCCCAGCTCAGCCGCAGAAGGCTGTTGTGCTTTACAGTCTGCACGCTGCTTGGTAGCGTCCCTGAGAAGTACACATATTATTCAGTTTTTGAGGAGAGCCTGTTCTAGACAGATCCTAGCCATATTCTCACAATTTCCTTATTGTGGAATTTACTGTGCTCCAAGGGATATTCGGTGACATTGAAAAGTTATTATATCATACCCCTATTTGGTGCCTTATGTTAACCTCATTTTGGATTGGCTTTGAATTTAAGCTTTTCTTTATGATGTAGTGTTTGTTAGGAATTGTATTAACCAACGATGGAACCTCCCAGAGGCTGGTGTATTTAACCAAAACTCAGGTGAAACACCTGAATTACACAAGTGGACTTTATTTAGCTAATTCCGTGACTTAACCAAGACCATTGGTTACACCACAGCTCATTCAGTTGTGTTAAAAGCAAACGGGTTGCCATTTGTTTTTTTTCTGTTTAATATTTGTGATCAATATACTATAGAACAATTTGTAGGTTTTCTATTAAATCCATTTTAATTTTGAACACAATTAATGTGGAAAAGTCCAAGGGGGGGGAAACATGAGAGGGACTGTAATTGGTGTTGTCTTACAGATCAAGGAGGTAAGTATGAATTGTAGAAGATAGCTCAATAAGGTATGATTTGTTTTGTGCTTTGAGCTTATCCTAAGTTTATCTTATGTAATCAATGTGAACTGAGTTGACCTTGGTCAGTAATACTTTACTTGTGTTGAGCACAGCGTTTAGTCCACCAGCTGTAGCTAATAATTTTGCCGAAAATATTGTAGTGTATTACATTTGTCTATATCATTAAAATGTAAACATGAGGGAATGAGCTGTCTAAATAGGAATCATTTTAAATTATTACTTCAATACATGAAAATGTTAGGACATTTTTAATTACCCACACAGTACTTTTAGGCTTTGGCAAATAGTGTTATGAACCATTTAAAAAATGCTTTAACATATTTCCAGAATAAATTGTAGTTATGTATTGTACAAGCCATGCTTAGGCTACTCTTGAACAAAATATATGTATTTTTCACTTTCAAAATTGTTATTATGTACAGTAGTGTGGTCATAAAAAATGGGGGAAATTCCTGTTATGTTGATAGTTTCAAATGAAAAGTCCCTGTATGTTGGTTGTATTAGTGAGTGAAATTAAACTTGTTTGTTGGTTGTTTTAACGTGTACAACTAAACACCCTTGTGTGTCTGTGGTTCTATTCTGTCAAACTGAATGAATCCTACATTGGTTTTCAATTGGAGTCAAATTACATTAATCTTGAGTGACATGTAGCAACTCACTGGCTTAGAGGTCGGGGTTCAATTCTTCCTTTGCAAGTAACTCTTTCCCATCCTCCCCCAGGCACCCCCCCAAACCAATCCTACCCCATCTGAATATACCTTACAAGGTTTCTGTCTATATTTCTAATAGGTACTGTATGTACAGTAGGCAAATACTAAATTTTCAACAAATATGGTCTTTCTATAGTTGGCAGTTATTCAGTCTTAAGTTCTGCAGATCTTTTTTGAAAAATAAGATATATAGGCATCCTTACTTTACAGGTACTGTATTATACAGTATGTGACAAGATACATGTATATATTCTGATTAATGCTTAATAATACTCCTCATGATATTTTTTATACTATATACAGTATATTTCCAATTTATCTATGTGGATTATTTTGTTTTGGCGATCTGAGCATTTGCAAAACCATAGCTAAAAACCAGTATGACGCTACTGTCTGTTGGTAGATTTTTATAATAGTGTGTCTGCTAGTTTATTACATATGCAGAGGCACCAGTGCACAGCAAAATGGAAAAATGCATCAATATATTCAGAGAAAAGCAGAGCGTAGACAGCTCAGAAAATAAATCTACATCTGCCAGGCTCCATGCAAAATAGCAGAGCCATCCTTAATGGTGAAACCATCGATGAAAACAGATAAAAATATTAAATATTCAGACATTCCTTTCAGCCTGTATCAAAAGCGTCCAGATGTGTGGGGAAGCTGAAGTTGTTATCATCCAGGCAAAAGACAGGCATTGAAAGAAATTCCTCTGAATTTTCAACCATATAAAAGTATTTTATAGGATGCAAATGAATGGTAATTTTTGACTATGGAGGGAAAAACATGCCAATAAACCCTATCATTTGTGGACTAAAACTCCACAAACAGGAGACACTTTCAATTTTCTTTGCCTGTCTTCACGCGTTAGATGCCTGCGATTGCCGCAAAATTAATCCATTTAACAATCTGTGGCTTAAATTTTAAGGATTTCCAGTTTTTTTGGGGAGAATATCAATAAGTTCCAATTGAAGAGAGGATTCTTTTGCAATGCAGGCATGTGCAGGCGATAACAGCAGAGTTGGCATGAAGAGAGGCAAAGATGGATTAATTATGCAGAGAACATGGAAATTCTGCTTATCATCGCCTAGCAAAGGAGCCCAGCACACATAATCAGAAAACCAGGATGAAACAAAATAACAATGCAATGGCACCTTCCAGCCCATCAACTTACAAGTTAGATTTTTCCTGTAATTAAAAAGTAACATACAATTATATTCATATCTAATATGCAGACCAGAAGTGGGTGTATATTAAATAATTTCATTTGATATTTATATACTGTATACACACACACACACACACACACACACACACACACACACACACACACACACACACACACACACA
>JACXGM010021270.1:0-17397 GCA_016801145.1 Umbra pygmaea
TTGTTGCTCTGGCACCAGGTAACCAAGGCATTTACCTCCTCTCTGTATGCGGTTTCATCGTTGTTGGAGATGAGACCTAGGATGGTTGTGTCGTCAGCAAACTTTATGATGATGTTGGAACTGTGTGTGGCCACACAATCATATGTGAACAGGGCGTACAAGAGGGGACTGAGTACGCAGCCCTGTGGGGCTCCGGTGCACAGGGTCAGTGCGGAGGAGGTGAGGTTGCCCATTCTCACCATCTGGGGTCTGCTCGTTAGGAAGTCCAGGATCCAGTTGCACAGGGAGGTGTTAAATCCCAGGGCCCTGAGCTTGGTAATGAGCTTAGCAGGAACAATAGTGTTGAATGCTGAGCTGTAGTCCACAAATAGCATCCTCACGTATGTGTTCCCTTTTTCCAGATGGGAGAGGGCGGTGTGTGCTGTCAGTGCGATGGCATCGTCTGTAGATCTGTTGGGGCGGTATGCAAATTGTAGGGGGTCCAAGGTGTCAGGAAGGGTGGCGCAGATGTGGGTTCTGACCAGCCGCTCAAAGCACTTCATGATGATGGAGGTCAGTGCTACTGGGCGGTAGTCATTTAGGCAGGTGATGGTAGGTTTCTTCAGTCAGTCAGTACAAGTTTCAAGTCATTAATCATTAGGGAATAAGTCAAATTCCATTGAACAAACCACCCAATGAAAACAGTATTTTTTTCAAAAATAAAAAACTCAAAATGCACTGTTCCAAATGATTATGCACAACAAAGTTTCAAAACATTTTATAGGTTGTAAAGAACTGAAAATTGTTATTTGTTGAATTTGTAGCATTAGGAGGTCATATTTACTGAAATCAAAAGCTATTTCAATTAAACACATCTTAACAGGGTAAGTTACATGACAACATAGGACCCCTTCTTTGATATCACCTTCACAATACTTGCATTCAACGAACTTGTGAGTTTATGGAGAGTTTCTGTTTGAATTTCTTTGCAGGATGTCAGAATAGCCTCCCAGAGCTGCTGTTTTGATGCAAACTGCCTCCCACCCTCATAGATCTTTTGCTTGAGGATGCTCCAAAGGTTCTCAATAGGGTTGAGGTCAGGGTAGGATGGGGGCCACATCGCAAGTTTCTCTCCTTTTATGCCCATAGCTGCCAATGACACAGAGGTATTCTTTGCAGCATGAGATGGTGCATTGTCATGCATGAAGATGATTTTGCTATGGAAGGCACGGTTCTTCTTTTTGTACCATGGAAGAAATTGGTCAGTCAGAAACTCTTTATACTTTGCCAAGGTCATTTTCACTCCTTCATGGAGCCCAAAGGGGGCTACCAGCTCTCTCCCCATGATTCTGGCCCAAATCATGACTCTGCCACCTCCTTGATGACATCGCAGCCTTATTGGGACATGGAGACCATTCACCAACCATCCACTACTCCATCCATCTGGACCATCCAGGGTTGCACCGCACTCATCAGTAAACAAGACTGTTTGAAAATGTCTTCATGTATTTCTGGGCCCACTGCAACCGTTTCTGCATATGAGCATTGGTTAGGGGTGGGCGAATAGTAGGTTTATACACAATTGGAAGCCAAACCTACACCTTGAGGTTCACAGGACTCGAGAGGCAACAGCAGCTTCAAATACCTGTTTGCTGCTTTGTAATGGCATTTCAGCAGCTGCTCTCTTAATCCGATGAATTTGTCTGGCAGTAACCTTCCAGAAATGTAAATGACTTTATCTGCACAAACCCGTCTGTGCTCTGAATCAGCCACAAATCTCTTTACAGTACGATGATCACACTTAAGTTTTCATGAAATATGTAAGCTTCATACCATGTCCAATGCATTGCACTATATGATGCTTTTCCGTAGCAGAGAGATCCTTTTTCTTCCACATATTTCTTGAAACTTGTGGCCTGCTTAATAATGTGGATCATCCATCTTAAGTAGTTTTCCTTTAATTGGGCTTATCTGGTAAACTAATTATCACAGGTATCTGAGATTGATTTCAGTGATCCAAAGAGCCTGGAGACACAATAATATCTATCTAATACAGTCTATGCAAAATTGTCTCAGGTGCATCCTGCTATAAAGAAAGGGTAAACCACTAGGAGCAGAGGTATTAAGTTATTTACAACATACTAAGTCCTTATACAGTACTAGCTTTCAAGAAGTTACAGTTTAAAATGTTGCTCGACAGTATACACTGCTCCCAAAAAATTATGGAAACATTTAAATCACACATCAGGCCTCGATGAATGAATCATTAAAGAACAGTTAGTGTACATTGTGTAATTTGTTGAGAACAAAATGACATAACATCAATCAATGGAAACCAAATCATAATGTTACTCAGTAGTGTGTATGGCCCCCACATGCCTGTATACACTCCCGACAACATTTAGGCATGCTCCTGATGGATGGTATCCTCGGCGATCTTCTCCCAGACCTGAATCAGGGCATCAGTGAGCTTCTGGACAGTCTGTGGACCTACTTGGCGGTGCCGGATGCAACGATACATAACATCCCAAAAGTTATTAATTGGATTTAGGTCTGGGAAACGTGAGGGCCAGTCAATGGCATCAATGCTTTTGACATCCAGGAACTTCCGACACACTCTGGCCACGAGGCCGGGCATTGTCCTGCACCAGGAGGGATCCAGGGCCCACTGAACCACCACCTGCAAAACCATTCTCTTTTTAGGGGTTGTCTTGCTGTTGCCTCTCCAGTGCACATGTTGTCACTTTCCTTTACAACAGAAGAGGTGATATTGATTCACAATCGCTTATGCTTCCTAAGTGGACAGATTGATATCCTGTTATACTACGATGATAGTGTGTTTCCTTAATTCTTTTGAGCTGTGTATTCCTTTGCTGTAGGGTTACCTTGTTGCTATGGCAAACTGGCTCAAAATGAAATGACTTAAAATCTCCCTTGGATCTTTATCCCTCATTCCAAAGGAAGAGGATTGATCGGTCGTGCTCATTATCTATTTAATGTGCCGTCTGTCTGGTTTCCATGTGTGGATGTGAATGATGTCCTGGTATTAGGCTGTGGACTGCAGTGCCACCAGAACACATGTGGTGACAATGTGTTCTCTGTCCCTGTACAGAGAAAAGATCAATTCCATACATGGATTACTGCAAAGCCTGCACTCGCTGAGCTTGCTGTGTCTGTGTGGCGGGAGGAAGAGCTAATTTATGTGTGTAGTTTGTGGTCTGGCTCAATTGAAATGTAAATCCAGTGTAATAAGTAATGACTTAATGTCCAGTGGAACAATATGATTGTTTTGCATCCATCTTTTTTCTTGCTTCAACCTCCGTGCCCCAAACCCTCTGGAACAGACCCTCAACAACAGTCATCCATGAATAATCTTTACCTACCGCTTCACAAATATATCAAGGTCAAAACATGTCAGCGATTGACAGGACATTACTGTGCATTGATAACCAGCTAGCGATTTCACACTGCCTTACCCATCCTAGGTGGAAGTACATGAAGATATTCATTGCCAAAATTCTGGACTATCCCTGTGTGTGTGTGTGTGTGTGTGTGTGTGTGTGTGTGTGTGTGTGTGTGTGTGTGTGTGTGTGTGTTGCATAGTGGGAAGGGCATTGCATCAATTACAGTGTCTGTGCCAGCGGGCTTCTGACACCGGTGCTTCTTCATCCTCTGTTTCACAGTGGGGGGGCTCTCTCTGCTACAGAGCTTCCTCTAAAGCCACTCCCACTTTGAGACAATCGATAAACACACGCACGCTCTCTCTGTCTTTCTCACTCTCTCGTCCTTACACTCAAATGGATTTATGCCAAGTTGAGAACAGCAAACATATTTTTTATGTTTTAATGCAGTCTGGGCAAAGCTAAACAGGCATTTAGTACTGGTCAATCATAAAGCATATTTTTAACTCAGGAAGACATTATGATAGATGATAGAACCAGATACTGTAGATAACTTTCAAGATAAGATAGATGATAGAACCAGATACTGTAGATAACGTTCAAGCCAAGTGTTCTGATATTAAGAATCAAATTCTAGCCTGAGTGTCAGTACTTGCAAATATTTGAATCCTAAGCTAAGTGCCAAACTCTCACACAGCTTTCATGTTATTTTGCTTGGCAGGCAATTGACATTTCTTTCTGTATCACTATCTGACTGCTGTGAAACCAGCTGGAGTAATAAGTCCTATCTATGCTATTATGGCATAATCAAGTTGATATCAGGGCACTTTAAAAAGTAGGTGTACTTTCAGCTGAATAACCAACACCAATGAACAGGTGACGCTACCAATGAATGCAGAAATTTGGCTCTCTTTTCATATTCATTTGCTTATTTCAAAGAGAATATTGCCGATCTCCATCTTGTTTTCTGCAAATCTATGTGGTCTAACAACAGGCATACAATCTTTGAGGTTGTTTAGGTAGACTTTTAAACCTATTACAACTACTGCTATAACTACCACTAAATAATGAACCAATTTTTTATAATAATTTAATTAAATACTTTTTATTATGTAGTGACAAGACAAAATATGTGAACCCTTTGCAATTACATCGATTTCTGCATGATTTTAATAATAATCTGCAACAATGGACAAACACAGTCTGCTTTAACTAATTACACACAAATCATTGTATTTGTCGTGTCTATATTGAATGCATAATTTAAACATTCAACGTTCAGGGTGGAATAAACATGTAAACCTCTAGACTAATGACTTCTCCAAAAGCTAATTAGAGTCAGGAGTCAGCTATCCTAAAGCCAAATCAATAAGAAGAGATTCAAGGTGTTGGTTATTCCTGCCCTGCCCTATAAATAACACTCAGAAATTTTGAGTTTGCTATTAAAAATAAACATTGCCTGATGTGAACGGACCTTCGAAAAAACAGATCTCAAATGACCTAAGAGGCTTTAAAGTTTTACAAAATTATCTCTAAAAGCCTCGATGTTCATCAGTCCACAGTCAGACAAAATGAATATAAATGAAGAAAGTTCAGCACTGTTGCTACTCTCCCTAGGAGTGGCCTTCCGGCAAAGATTATGGCAAGAGCACAGCGCAGAATGCTAAATAAGGTTGAAAACTTTGGAACATGCTAACATCTCTGTTGACGAGTCTAAAATACATACAATACTAAACAAGAATCGAGTTCAGGGAAGGACACCACAGAGGAAGCCACTGCTGTCAAAATACCCACTGCTGCACATCTGAAGTTTCTAAATGTGCACCTGGATATTCCACAGTGCTACTGGCTAAATATTCTGTGGACACATGAAATCACAATTAGCTGTTTGGAAGGAACACACAACAATATTTCCAAAGAAAAAAGGCACATCACAGCAACATCAAACCCTCATCCAGTATATAAAGTATGCTGGAGGGGGCATCATGGTTTGGGGCTGCTTTGCTACCACAGATCCTAGAGAGTTTGCTATCAATTACAGAAAGATTAATCCACAAGTTCATCAATACATTTTGCAGGACAATGTTAGGCCATCTGTCTACCAATTGAACTACAACGGGAATGTTGGTGGTACAACAAGGTAAATCACAAAACTATGTCAACAGAATGGCTTCCACTGAAAAAAATATGCTTTTTGGAGTTTTGAGCTCAACCCAATTGACCTACTGTGGCAAGACCTCAAGAGCACGATTCACACTAGACATCTCAAAAACACTGCTGAACTGAAACAGGTTTGTAATGACGAATGATCCAAAATTCCTCCTGACTGCTATGTAGGTCTAATCCGCAACAACTGCAAAGGGTTTATAGTGTAAATACAACCAGTTCTTAAATCTTTGAGTGGTTACATAATGGATTCAGTAGACATTACAAAATATTTTTATTTGTGTTATTATTTTAGGAAGAATGTGTTGGTCTGTTGATGTGACTTGGTTGAGCAGATCAAGTTTCATGAATAAATTATATAGAAATCCAGTTAATGAAAAAGAATTCACACTTTCCGTTGTATATCTTTTGATTAGATTTTATATCACATAACTGCAAATTCCCATTTATTTGACTCTCCAGAAGCACATATATCAGCTACTGAGTGTCACATAGATAACGCCAATACATTCCCCTATACTGAGCTGGGTATACCTTTGGCATTTTACTTCTTCCCTCTTTATCACAGAGTTATTGTTTTAATGTGTATGGTTTTTCACCAGATTGGACATTTAAACATTGTTTTCTCAATTTAGGATTGACTCCAAAGTGAATATAAATGTAAAGTTATCTAAATAACCTAAACAAGGTCTAGTCTAATAAGTGCATCTGTGTTACATACCTCTACTTTTTTCATCTTTCTCTCCATAGCAACGCGATCCAAAGGCTCTGTACTGGCCGTCGCAGTTCTGAAGTTCTTCTGGGCAGATCTTAACCAATCAGAAAAGGACACACACAGTTTCTCCGCCTCATCAATGCTTCTGAGCTCCTCCTTCAGCTGCTGGATGCTCTCCTAAAAGAGGATTTGGTAAAAGGCTCTGGTATGAGAATGAGTGAAAACAGACTGATTTTGTCACCAGAATACATCACCTTTATTTAATTTCTTATTCCTTCAATACTATTTAATCCACTGCTTCAAGTTGATTGTAGATATTAAGTCCACGCATGGCAATTTTTTGTGTTATCAACACAATATTCTTTTTAATAATATCTTACGTCCTGTGAGAATTTATTTGTGGACATAACTTTCATTTAAATAACAGTAGATTCCAGAATGATATGAAAAGTCTTTTTTTTTTGTTTTGACACATCACCCACTTGACTTGCAGATCCCATGGCGTGACGCACCAATTAGCTGATAGTGCTGAGTGAACACCTTTACTGCCGAGAGGGAGACGGAGGTAACAGCTCTGCACCGTGGCTCATATTGCTCCGTGTTGCACACAAAATAATTACATGCATCAATCAAAGTGTGCGTGTGAGTAGGTTTTTCTATTCTTGTGAGAAACCTAAAATCGCTGCAGGTGAAACAAAAGGGTTCATATGAACTGATATGAGCATAAATATCTAACAACAGAAAACCTTGGACGAATGGATGTCACACTGTCCCCGAATGGGATGGTGTGGCAGTGGACTGAGTAATAGACTCCTAGTGTATTGTTTGCATTTTGTATATACTCATTTAGTGTTGTAGTGTTTTCATATATATATATATATATATATATATATATATATATATATATATATATATATATATATAGGAATTATTGATTTGTGTTTAAAAATTATGTAGATGGTACATTAGCACCACCCTCTTGACTCCAATAGTGATTACCATGTCTCTATAGTGTGATGGGAATATAGGGCTTGTTTAGTCTAATTGGCTATTGCTATCAGCTGGGGTTAACTTGTACTCTGAGGATGATGAATGTCATGATTGTCATGTGGTCCGGGAGAAGTACACTAATTAAGGTATGAGCAGTGTGTTGTGAGAGCTTGAATGAAGGCGTAGGCTCTTGATATTTAGTTTCCGCGTCTATGCCGCGAAAGAGCATAGTTGTTCAATTATATTCGTTGTGCCGTCCTGTTGTATGTCAGTTGAGTTTATGCATATGCTCTGTAACTGCTCATGAGTCTATGAAGCATAGTAATCTGCTATTATCTATAGTTGTGTAATTCACGACTCATTTCACCTGCCAGTGAAGGCCCCTGGCTTCACTCCAGGCCCTTGCGCAGCTGCCTCTAGAGCTCCCAGCGGCCATGAGCATGGAGTGCATGTTTCTGCCTCCACCCCCGGAGTTCGGAGACGACGCAGTGCTGGAGTATACAGGGCCCCCTTTAGAGCTGGATTTCTCAGGGCCCCGTGCACAGCCTGACCCAGAGCCCCGTCCACAGCCTGAACCAGGGCCCCCTGCACAGCCTGAACCAGGGCCCCCTACACAGCCTGAACCAGGGCCCCCTGCACAGCCTGAACCAGGGCCCCCATGCACAGCCTGACCCAGGACGCCCTGCACAGCCTGACCCAGGACCCCCTGCACAGCCTGAACCAGGGCCCCCTGCACAGCCTGAACCAGGGCCCCCTGCACAGCCTGAACCAGGGCCCCCTGCACAGCCTGACCCAGGACCCCCTGCACAGCCTGAACCAGGGCCCCCTGCACAGCCTGAACCAGGGCCCCCTGCACAGCCTGAACCAGGGCCCCCTGCACAGCCTGCCATGCCTCTAACCCAGCCAGCAGAGGCGCCCTACCAGGCACTGGCCCAGCCTGCCACGCATACAGCAAAGCCTGCACTGCCACTCCTGCACTGCCACTCCCAGCACTGCTAGCACCAGGGTCCGCAGCACTGCCTGCTTCAGGGCCCCCAGCACATCGGACCCAAGGCCCCATGGTGCTGAAGGATCCTGGGTCCTCACCCCCTAAGACACCACCACTGCTGGGGTCTGGTTGGCTGCCACCCTCACCACCAGTGGCTGCCTTTGGGAGGCTGCGTGGCCTGCTTAGACCTCCTGCAGAAGCTCCACCTGGATGAGTGCTTTGGGGAGGAGCCTGATTTTGGGTACTGTTTGTGGGGGTTTTCGGCCCTCCCTTCCCCTTGGTTTCTGGCTGTCTCAAAGCTTTTGGGGGGGTACTTTAATGCCCAGCCCAGAGAGGGCTGGCGTTAACATGAACTGAGCAAGGACATATTATTTTTATTTCTATGTTGTGTCTCTAATGTCAGCTGTCCCTTTAAGGAATATGACACCTCCCTAGTTTGGCTGTTGCTAATAGGGTTTAGGTTAGGTTAGGCTGGGATCTTATAGATCTGTTGATTAATGATTACGTTCAGCCATGTTCTATTATTTAGTTAGGCTTCTTGTATATAAATTCTGGCCAAACTAGAGAGAGTTGTCGGGCATTGATGATTTATATTACATTCTGTTCATTGTGGGAGAAGGCTATCCGGGAACTACTCTGTTACATAATAGTTGTAAAGAGTGAGTTGCTGGAGTTTGGAAGTTTATGTGTAGGCTTTGTACTTGCATGTTAGCTGTCAGTGTCTGTGCCACTGTTGAGAGCCCGTTAAGCTATATAAGTATATCGGTTGTGCTCTCGCTTCGGCTGTACCCTGCAACTGCATTTCATGTACGGTTTTCCCGGAGCATCTATTAAACATGCAACAACCATATACATCCCTGTTCATTCTCCCTCCTTTATAATCTCTCCTCTACACAACATTGTGACACAAACAGTTCATTCAACACCGTTTAACTTCTTAAGTTCTCATGTAAAATGTTTTTAAGATAATTGTTTAGGTATCTGTTTTGTTCTAAAATCTTTTGTACAACAGGTCATTATTTTTTTATACAGTGACAGTAAAACATTGTCTAATATGCATGTATAGTGTAGCATGAATTGCATTTAAGGCAAGGCAACATTATTATATTTAGAGGGTCACAAAGCAGGGATATGTCATTGTCTTGAAGGTTGTACAATGGAAATAATTTACAATGAATCTGGCAATACAATTAATTTAGTGCTGCTAAAACTAGTCCTCACAAGCAAAATTAAATTATATTGGTGGGATGTCTGTTTGAATTTGCTCAAAATCGTACCCTATCATTATCCTAGCAAATATTTAACAAATAAAACAAGTAGGGTACCCGTCGCTAAAAAATTAAAAAGTAAAAAGAAAGATTAGTCATTCTTTGGAGGCATTCTTTGGAGCCATTCTTCGGAGCCATAAGATCCAGCTCCTTATGAAGAGCAGTAATTCCCATCACTACCGTGTTGGATGAGCAGTGCGAAAGAATTATGTGGTTGGGTGAACCATGTGAGCGCCCTTCCCAATCCTGCATCTGTCTAGGGAGTTGCGGAGCTGCCTACAAGACAGGGTTGGTGGGAAATTAGTCAAGACCAATTGGGAGGGGATAAAAATGAGGGAAATAATAAATAAATAATATTAGCGTTAGGGCAAAAAGGCAAGTGCTGGACACACATCTGTCATTATTCACTACGTGATTATGATTTATTTTGTTTCATTTTTGTCATACTTGTATCCATAATATGTCGGTTTATCATAGTTGATACTCGTAATCGAACTGGGGATTGGAAAATGCATTTTTTAAATGCTGGTAAAGCCTCGTATTCTGTGCATTATTAAACCATTTGAGCCCTTCAGTTGATTTACAGTGCCTTGCGAAAGTATTCGGCCCCCTTGAACTTTTCGAACTTTTGCCACATTTCAGGCTTCAAACATAAAGATATGAAACTGTAATTTTTGTGAAGAATCAACAACAAGTGGGACACAATTATGAAGTGGAATGACATTTATTAAATTTTTCAAACTTTTTTAACAAATAAAAAGCTGAAAAATTGGGTGTGCAAAATTATTCAGCTTTAAGTTAATACTTTGTAGCGCCACCTTTTGCTGCAATTACAGCTGTAAGTTGCTTTGGGTATGTTTCTATCAGTTTTGCACATCAAGAGACTGAAGTTTTTGCCCATTTCCCCTTGCAAAACAGCTCGGGCTCAGTGAGGTTGGACGGAGAGCGTTTGTGAACAGCAGTTTTCCGTTCTTTCCACAGATTCTCGATTGGATTCAGGTCTGGACTTTGACTTTGCCACTTTAACACCTGGATATGTTTATTTGTGAACCATTCCATTGTAGATTTTGCTTTATGTTTTGGATCATTGTCTTGTTGGAAGACAAATCTCCGTCCCAGTCTCCGGTCTTTTGCAGACTCCATCAGGTTTTCTTCCAGAATGGTCCTGTATTTGGCTCCATCCATCTTCCTATCCAATTGTAGCCATCTTCCCTGTCCCTGCTGAAGAAAAGCAGGCCCAAACCATGATGCTGCCACCACCATGTTTGACAGTGGGGATGGTGTGTTCAGGGTGATGAGCTGTGTTGCTTTTACGCCAAACATAACATTTTGCATTGTTGCCAAAAAGTTCGATTTTGGTTTCATCTGACCAGAGCACCTTCTTCCACATATTTGGTGTGTTTCCCAGGTGGCTTGTGGCAAACTTTAAACGACACTTTTTATGGATATCTTTCAGAAATGGCTTTCTTCATGCCACTCTTCCATAAAGCCCAGATTTGTGCAGTATATGACTGATTGTTGTCCTATGGACAGACCTCTCACCTCAGCTGTAGATCTCTGCAGTTCATCCAGAGTGATCATGGGCCTCTTGGCTGCATCTCTGATCAGTCTTCTCCTTGTATGAGCTGAAAGTTTAGAGGGACGGCCGGGTCTTGGTAGATTTGCAGTGGTCTGATACTCCTTCCATTTCAAAATTATCGCTTGCACAGTGCTCCTTGGGATGTTTAAAGCTTGGGAAATCTTTCTGTATCCACATCCGGCTTTAAACTTCTCCACAACAGTATCTCGGACCTGCCTGGTGTGTTCCTTGTTCTTCATGATGCTCTCTGTGCTTTCAACTGACCTTTGAGACTATCACAGAGCAGATGCATTTATACGGAGACTTGATTACACACAGGTGGATTCTATTTATCATCATTAGTCATTTAGGTCAACATTGGTTCATTCAGAGATCCTTAATGAACTTCTGGAGAGAGTTTGCTGCTCTGAAAGTAAAGGGGCTGAATAATTTTGCTCGCCCAATTTTTCAGTTTTTTATTTGTTAAAAATGTTTGAAATATCCAATAAATTTTGTTCAATTATAATAATTCAAAAATTACAGTTTTATATGTTTATGTTTGAAGCCTGAAATGTGGAAAAAGGTCGAAATGTTCAAGGGGGCCAAATATTTTCGCAAGGCACTGTATGACTTTCCATCACTCACTTGCTTATTGTTTAGTTTAAAACTGTCCTGACAGCTCAAATGAAAGATTCACAACTTATTTTTCTAAATCAATATAATAACAAAACATTATGCATTACAGCTGGATACTTTAGTATAGGGTCCCATCAGACCCTCGCAATTTCACTGTTAAGGACAAAATGTTTCAATTGTCACACCCCCCATTTTATCCCTTCCCAATTGTTCTTGTCCAATTTTTCCCCACTAACCCTGCTATTGTGGGTTAACAGGCGACCTATACCAAATACCGTGCAATGTCAAACTAAACTACCTTGTGCTGGAGTTCCGGGGATAGTCGGAGAAACTATTGTCGAACCATTGAATATTGCTGACCCCAAAACATTTTCTCTTTTAAAATGTAGGTCACATAATTTATGCAAATAGCATTTACTCCTATATTTCTCATGTGATCTGTTAATAATCTTCCAATCAGAAAACATGGGATTAGTAATAAGCTTTTAGCTGAATAAGACAATTTATAATTCAGTATTCCCCAGTGAGAGACATGAGTATGAGAATTGTTTTCAGTACCTTTCTCTGATTATGGAACATGGCGTGACTAAAGAAAAGCAACTCGGATTCCCCCCCCACACACACCATGCACTACAAACAAATTAAGAGGCGAGAGCATGTTTGATTTGGAGACTTCAGATAACTCTGTTAACAATAGAAAGTTGGAACTTACGAAATTAAATAGAATTTCATGGCCAATACACTTGCGTTTTCAGAAGATAGATTTTGTATAAGAATCATTCCATCGGATACCATCATGATAGCACCACAAGCATATAAACTATGGTTTATACCACACAGTCATTACAGTACTATCCATTCTTTACCACAATAAGCAATGCAAACAATAAAAAAACATGCTTTGTCTTGCTTCATGGTACCCGACACTATGTAATATAGCATATGTAGCATACTGTACAATAACTGGAATAGCTGTCATTGTGCATTAACAATGATCACAAAAAATGGTTTCAATAGTCTTGAATTCATAAATACCGTAATGATGATATGATATGCTGTGTATGTTATGTGCGATGTCCCAATAATATCTGCTACATTTCACCATAATGAAAAGTAGTTAGTTAGGTTAATATTTAAATGCACAGTAGGTATGTGTTTGCATGTGAGAAAGAAAGAGAGAGAGAGAAGAAGGGGCATGTGTGTGTGTGTGTTTGCCTGTCTGCACAAAGCATACGTGTGTGCTTTAGCCTAGGCGAGAGAGAAAGTGTGTGCACGGGTGTGAACAAGAGGTGTTACTGCTTTTAAAGAAATCAGTGGCACCGCCGGCAACAGCTCTTCCACTCCAGCAGTGTGATATTGCCTTTGGTAGCTTTTAATTACATACCGTGCTTTAGACCGGAGGAGCACCATTGATTTTCCTTTAGTCCTCCCAAGAGGGGCAGACAAGTAGAGAATGATTCTGTAGTGGTAGTGTTCACCTGAAAGATCATAGCTGTTCTGCTGCAGTGTTGCAGTATACCAACAAGACAATAAAGCCACTGCCACCAGACCCAATGCAAGATAACTGGGAGTGCTAGCTTCTGTATTTCCAGCGCCACAATATTCCAGATTACCTAAATAGTTATTAAATTTTAGAAATCATAATTTGGGGTCTTTCACCTGTATGTTGAGTATCAGAGCGTGGTAACGGGCATTGAGCTGGGTTGCTTTGGTGCTGACCCGGCTGCTGATGTGGGTCTCCTCCAAGACCTGGTGGGCAAGAGCGGACAGCCCCTCCACCTCGCTCTGACGAGCTAGCACAGCCTCCTGCCATAGCTGAAAAATAGTGTTACGATATATTTTTATATACTCCATATACTGAATTTGTTATGCTTTATGTAACAGGAATCTGGGCTGAATAGATACGGTTGAGGAGTTTAAGTTATAGTTATAATTTTTGTTGTAATTTTGGTATAGGACCTCAAAATAACATCATTTTGTTTGATTTAAAGTGTATTTCAAAAGGCTGCACATGAACAATCCTTCAATTCCGACCAACCTGTTCTCTATCAACCTCCTACCTGGAGCTGTTTTAGCTGGGCCTCCTTGGTGGCTCTATCAGACCTGCGATGTCCACGGAAGTTGGCATTCCCCTCCATTTCGTCCAGCCACAGGGCCAGGCTGTGGAACCTTTGCCCCACCTGCTTTAGTCTGCCCAGGGTAGAGCTCAGGGAGTCCTTGGTCTCCGCCAGCCGGGCCTGGTAGGCCCCCCACTCACGCTGTGCTGTGTCTAGAGCTCTGTCCTCGATCTGGGGGGATCCCCATGCGATAACCCCCTCCCTGCTTAACAGCACGGAAGACAGCAGCGCCTGGCCTTGGGAGCAGCGCTCCTGGAGGAGCTATGGAGGAAAAGGAGAAGGGGAACAAATCAAACTTAACATGAATCATCAATATTTTGAAATGCATCACTAAGTGGATGTTCAATTATTTTTAATATCATTTTTTTCACATTTTATTTTGTATAATTGTTCCCAAGAAATGTTGTTGTTAAATGTCACATGCCTTGTTTCTGTGACATAGCTAAGGCGGTGATGTTTGGATTAAATTGAGTGGTCATATACGGTATATAATATTTACGTTTTTTTATCATTTTCATCACACTTCAATTTAATTATGCATATTTCATTTAACAGAAAACAAGTAAATAACCAAATATATACAGTTCCTTTACAGCAGGGGTCACCAAACCTGGTCCTGGAGAGCTACCACCCTGTAGGTTTTCACTCCAACTGCACATAATGTAGCCTCATTCAGCTCATCAACCAGTTAATTATTAGAATCAGGTGTGCTAAATTAGGGTTGGAGTGAAAACTTTCAGGACAGTAGCTCTCCAGGACCAGGGTTGGTGACCCCTGCTTTACAGAAAGTGAATAGAACAATTCATAGTAAAAATCATACATTCCATACATTCCATACATTTACTGTACTTCCAAAGCAATGTCACATTTGACTCCTTGACTTTGAAGTCTACCTAGCCTATATAATATATATTGTGATGCCCCCTTTCCCATATCAGGGTCAGAACAATGCCCTTGTGAGAACGACCTGGCGCAGAGATCACCAGCTACCTCCCACCGCCTATGAAGCCTTATCAGAGAAAGGATCCCTGAAAAACAACTCTGGGCCATAGTTAGAAGAACATACGTAAGGCTTGGCTGCACTGCCCTTGGTGCTGATTTGTCCTGGTGACACAAGTACTGAAGGGAGAAATTGCTAAGGCTCTTATTCTGACCATGAAACTGCCTTACTTTCCCCGGCAAATTACATTGTTTTTTGTTGTTTTCTGAATTATTAGATCACATATTTAATAATTCTGCATACTATATGTGTGATGGACGACTACAGTGTATTACAGTATAATTTGTTGATGTTTTCAATTGTTCCAAAACACTCCAAAGCAAATCACAATTTTATTCTGGATGTTGTTTTTGCACTCAATAGTTTTTTAGTGTGCAAAAAACTCTTGTTTACAACAACAACAAAATGATTTAAGTACGACTTGGAATTTACTGTATATAAAAAAACACATTCAGTGCAGAGACATAATCCACAATAACACGGATATCATATTTTATATTGTAACAATAACTGAAAATATTTAAAGTTCATGTGAACCTGAAATCTCTGCAGGTGTTTGGATAATTGTAAATCCCAGATCCATGTTACATTTCTATAGCTTTATACTGTAGCTTCTCTTTTCCAGGCGATAGTACTGACCATTATCTGCTTTAGTGTGTTCTCCAAGGTGTCCACATCACCCTCTGGATGGGACAGCGAGCCCAGGCTTCCATGCTCCTGCTCCAGCCAGTCTTCAAACATGTGCAGTCCCCTCTGGTACTCCTGATGGGCCAGGACTAGCTCGTTAGCCTTGCTGACTGCATCCTGACATGAAACCCAGAGGGACAGTAGCAAACATGGCTGGGTTACAGTGTCAAGTACCCTCTCAGTAAATAAGGTTCCAAAAGGTTGTTTAACTGCATGAAAAGGGATCCCAATATAAAAGTTCAGCCTATGTACAGTCATTGCAAAATTCATGAGACACCTGTGGCTATATCAAAGATTTAACGAAAGACGCTGTGTACTGATTTAAATGAATTTGCTCTGTTTTCCTCATTCAACTGAATCTGCTATTTACTTCACAGAACTGGGGTTAACATGAGTAATCCTATTAGCTGCTGGAATATAGAGAGCCAAAGAAGATTCGTAAGTATTTGTCTATAGACTGTGAACCTTTGGAGCTACTATGACCCCATTCCATGAAATGTCAAACTTTCAGGAACATGCTAATTGTGATTTCAAATGTCATGTTGAGACAGCAGAAAAAAATTATTTTGGTACCTATTTTTTTAGAAGAGTGTGGTGATTCTCAAATGACTTGGGCCCTATCCCATTTCTCCCCTTTAGCCCTCGCGCTTGTTTTTCAGTCACCCTCGGTGGGGAAAATGCCCTCGAATAGAGATCTATGAGGGAAAGTGGTGAAATAGGAAATGGGACAGCATGCTTGACTGGCACACATCATTAGAAACTGACAACGGAAACTACACGAACGGACGATTGGGTATTGGGATGGAGCCAGAGGCTCTAAAAATTGTTTGTATTTCAAGCCTTAAGGGAACACTCCAGACTTCTAAACACCTCAAAATTGTTGTTCAGGTCATGGTTCCGACATGATAGTCACTAAATACATCTTCTCAACGCGTTCGGTAATTCCCAACTCGGCCACCGTACATTTTCCAAAACAACTACATTTACGTCACTGCAACATCTTTGAAAATACTAAATGTTAGTTTTGAAGAAAGTTGATATTCAACCTCTCAAGGCTCAGGCTCTGATTGTGAAATTCTGCCTGAAAAACATACCCAAAGTTAACCTCTTGTTACACTGGACCTGAAGCAAGGAGAAACATATGCTTGATATTATTTGAAAGAAAATTATCTGGCAGAAGATAAAAGAAAGTACATACGTTTTTTTTTACATCATCATGGAAATGCAAATAAAAAGCCATATATTGAAAATTGGTCCTGGATACTTCTAATCATGTCCCCCAAGGGATATGATCAAAAAAAAATTTGAATGATAGAGTCAACAGCCAAGGAGCTATTTACTATTTAGTAAGATGACCCCAATTGTCCTTCACGATTGTGCCCATGTGTCCCCAAGTATCCACATGAATCATTTGCATATAAATAACTACCGTATATACCCGAATATAAGACGACCCTGAATATAAGACGACCCCCCCATTTTCCAGATTTATTTTTGGGGACAAAAAAGATTTTTGGGGAAAAAATCTGGTTTTCAAAAGAAAATAATTTTATTTGAAAATTCTAGTGATAATTAATTGAAAAAAACAACAACATTTTAACACAATTCATTAATAAATGTGCTATAATGTAATACATGTACTGTAATAAATCCAAAAATGACGCCAATGCCTCATCAGATATTAAGGAAACACGTTAAGCTGAAATACTATATTTTCTGAAAACAATGCTAATGTCAGTATTTTTTTGCTATAATGTAATACATGTACTGTAATAAATCCAAAAATGACGCCAATGCCTCATCAGATATTAAGGAAACATGTTAAGCTGAAATACTATATTTTCTGAAAACAATGCTAATGTCAGTATTTTTTCTTTTGGAAAAGTACGTTC
>JACXGM010021271.1:0-17345 GCA_016801145.1 Umbra pygmaea
GTTTTAAAATAATAATGGCAATAGTAATAGTAATACTAAATGCTATGTACTAAGCAGTGGTCTGGAAAATGTACAACAGTAGAAGTAGTAAATATTATAGATTGGCATGGAAAAATTGCTTTTAAAGGTGTATTTGAATTCTGCTACATCAGATGTAGAGAGCATAAAGTGACCAAAGAGTGCTAGTGCTCAACAGACGTTAGGCACGTTGGCTAAAAAAAGTTGACTTAAAAACAAAAGATTGTGAACTAAAATGCTTATAAGTTCTATTATAAACCAATCGCGGGTTGGTGTAAAGCTGCTGTTTTATAAAAAAATGTGTACTGCTTTTCTGTTTACAGAGAATGAAGCTTGTTTATTAGTGAAATTATTAGTATCATGGAATGGTAATTATTGACTGTAGCCTACATTGATGGCTTGCAATATCGCAATATATATCGTTGGGAAACAAAACATCGCAATGTAATTTATTTTCAATATGGTGCAGCCCTAGTCTGGCCTCATCATGCTTTCGAAATAACAATTCAAATAACGTTACATATTTTTTCTAACGGTACTAATATTTTAGTTGGCTAATATGAGCTGTTATACTGTTGGCTAACATTCTGTTTTGCAGTAAATAGTACTAATCAGCCGATTGTCTTACGAAAATAACCAGCACATTTCTCCCAACGTGGGCACAACAAAGCGAGGGAGAAGAACTGTTACATGCAATAATCCAACTACATATTTTACACAACTGACAAGGGAAAAGTCACTTCTCATGGTATTTATGGCTAGCTTCTAGCCAATGCTAACTTTGTCAAACAACAGTTTGCATTTGCATTGCTAAAGTTGGAATACCTTACCTGTCCAGCAGAAAACAGGCAACTTTGCCATCGCTTTGAAACCATTTTTTTCCCTCATTAGCGCCTTCAATCTGGAAAAAGCCACACTGATGTTTACCCGGGATTTCTGCCTGTGTCGCTCTTGTATTCGTGTGGCTTCATCATGCTTTCGCTTCTTCAAAGCAGATTCACCCTTTGTCGACTCTTGTGCTAAATAATATCTGTGGTCCTACAATTGTCCAAAATTCCACTTCTAATAAAGGAGAGCTTCTAGTATTACCTAATACTTAGAAACATACAACTTCTTCTTCTGCTGCTGCTTCTTCTTCTGCTGCTGCTGCTGCTGCTTCTCTTTCAATGTAGTGACGAAATGCACTCTGTAGCGATGATGTGTTCGCTAAAGGTTATGGTAGAATCATGATGACAAAATACAGCGACCTCCATAAAAGGGGGTGCCCGCGGTTTTGTAGATATAAATGGCTCATTCTAAGGTAATAAAAACATAATGGTTCAATATGTAAGGTCTTTACACACCACTGAAAACATAGTTAAGGATCTTATATTGCATTCCTGTCAATAGATCCTTAGAAATACTACACACTGAACCTTTAAGAAGTATTTGCAAAGTTCTTTTGATTATTTTCAGTATTGTATACTGTATGGGTTTACGTCTACCTGTGGCTGGCAAAGGGAAAATATTCTACAGATTAATCCGTTCATCAATTAATTTATCAACGTATTCTCAGGGCATACTGATGACATATCTGTTAGTATGTAAAAATTGTATTCCTTATCTCTAACAGTATTTGAAATTCCTAAATATGTTTAGTAGTTGCTGAACTACTACCATAAAAAATCTAATCAGATAATATAACTGAACTGTCTACTGTTTCCTAAATGTACAATACACAACTTTAGTGGTGAAAACAACAAAAATAAGACACTCTAGTATGATTTCAATATGCTTGTTTACATTTGAAATTACATGATCTGTATTTTTTTATATAAAACATTTGAAGGCCTGCTAAATATCACTTGAGTTCATGGACACCTGCAGAGCTAACTGCTTTTTTTCAATGTCCCTCCACCCCTTTACAAAACAAACACACAATTTAATGGTTTTCTGATCCCAGACGATTTTAATGCAAGGGAATAAGGCGAGAATTGGTTTTTTTTTCAACTTCAAGCACTGACTGGGCCTACACACATTACATACACACAATACAATCTTAATTGAAAATTAACATGAACCGAGTTCCAGCTTGCAGCTGTGTGTAAATCATTTCCAAGAGTGAACTATTTGCTCTCCTATAAAAGAGGAGGAGTTGAGGATGATTATGAGGTCTTTGGGGTGTTTTCATTGCCAAGACAGAATCACCCTCCTCTTGGAGAATCTTTGGTCTATCTACTCACTCCTTGGCTATGTGTAAAGGAATTGTTTACAGTAAGAAAATATATGTATGTTTTCCAGATTTTTTTAGAACCAGGTGGGTATGAGGATTCTTTACAATAATGAGGTATTAAATTAATACATTAGATTTAAGTTACTGGAGCCTGTTACTGGAGCCTGGACATAAGCCATGGTGTTTGTTGATTTATATAGTGCCTTTAAAAGCCTAACCTCACTTAATGGGACAAAAACATTAGAACATGAGTGTCCATTCACATCTGGTTCTTTGTGTCCTCGTTTTCCCAACAGATACAGTAGATAATAGGTGGTCAAATACAGTGGTCACTTCCTGAATTAACTCTACACGATCACTACAAGGCTCAGGCTTTAACCATAGGAGAATTGTAAGAGTTCTGAACTGGGGATTGTTTAAAAAGTATTTGGACAACACAATCATTATCATGGACAGCAAGTAACTTTAAAGGGGCACATCCAGAAATGTACATGTTTTTACTGTGAGGTAGCCAGAACAATGTCAACATCAATGTAACCAAAACATAAGTTCTGGTCACAAACTTTAGAAAACACCATTCTAACAGTCCAGCATTGCATATTAACATTATTGATGGATTCAATGACTACCCATACCTAGAAGTTTTCATTAAAAACTACAACATCTTCAGAAGTAACTGTACACAACAGACGATCTTCCAATCTGATCAATCCAACAAGCATTTTATCAAATCCATCTTAACCCTTTATATTGTCAAATATTGCAATTTGTATTCCAATGGCCCTCATGTATGAAACGTGCCTAAAACAGGCGTAGGACAGGCATACGCCGATTCCTATGCAAAGCAAGGCATTTATCAATTTAAACATGAGCGTAGGCTGTGATAAAATCTCATGTCTGGTCTGAACTCGTGTACGCAAATTCTCCAGTGTGACTAGCGGTGGTTCATGGTAGCCTATAACCACCTGGTTCATTGAGATGTTGTACTAGCTAAAATTCATGAATGTGTGTGCCTCGAACTACCCAATATTGCAAGATATATTTCAGAATTACGAATTATTTGTATACATCACATTGCTATTAAGTGATTAATTTTTTCCCTTTCACTTCGATATGGCCTTGAACATGAGGGCTCAATTAATTAACAACAATTTCAATTAAATAATAAAAATATATATATTAGGTTAATCGATTTGTAATGTGATTGGTGAAATGTTTATTCAGTCGCCTATTTAAACAAGCACTTTGGCAGTCCTGAAGTCAAACCGATGGCAGATCTGGCTCTGTTAGAGGACCTTAACCTGTTAAGGATCACCCCCTCATCAACTTCTGCCTAAAAACATACCCAAAGTTAACCAATTGTTCCACTGGACCTGAAGCAAGTACATACATATGGTTGATATTTTTTAATATTTTTTCTTTTTTTTGGATATGTAACTTTTTTTGAATAAATAGTGAATATGGCAGTAGAAAAAATAAAGAAAATGTATAATTGTTTTCTGGTTTTATTTTCTACATCCTATTTACATCCTAGCTACATAGCCATATTTTGTTTTTTTGTGTAGGGTGTGGATAGAGGGTGACCGAAGCAGGTAGATGGAAATTATGGTAGTTTTATTGTAACACTGGTCCGGAGACTTACATATATAAACAGTTGCAGGGTACGCCTGAAGCGAGTGCACAACGGATATACTTATATAGCTTTACGTGCTCTTAACAGTGGCACGGACACTGACAGCTAAGCATAAATACAGAGCTTCCAAACTTAAGGAACTCACTTTTCACAACACCACATAGTAGCTCCTGTACAGCCTTCTCCAAACTGTTAAAAATATTCCATGGTAACAATACAACAATGACCAACACCTCTCACTAGTTTGTACAGTACATGTACAGTATACCTAAAGCTAACTAACTAATCACTCACAGCTGAAAGTCATTACTAATCAGATCTACAAGTTACCAGCCTAACATAACCTAAACCCTATCTCAGCAATATCCAACATAGAGAGAGGTGTCACATGAACTTAAAGGGACATTAACACATGTAAAACACAAAACCTCATGCAAATCACTGATATAAATATTAAAGGAAAATACACATAATAGCAGAAATAAAAAATATATGTCATGAGTCCGTATCTCAGTTCATGTTAAAGCCAGCCCATTCTGGGCTGGGCGTTACATATATTGAGATTGGGTCCTGGAAACACCTCTAATCATGTCCACTAGTAGATGACGAAATATGTCAAAACATTTTTTGTGAAAGAGCGAAGAGCCAATGAGCTATAGCGTTATGTGTAGAAGTATATTTCCCATGAAATGCAACGTGATGACGATTTTCATCCGGGTCAGGAAACAGACTACAACTGTCTTTGTTCGACATATTACGGACATTGCTGACACTTTTCACGTGCGTCTTTTGTTCATAAGTTCGGCCCGACGATTCATAAACAAAGGCTTTAGTTTGTTTCCAGATACATTCTGTATTGTTACAGTCCTGAAATTGCTATTTTTTTAAATAACAAGATGGATATTACTTGACAAAGAACAGCATTGTTTACAAGATGCATAGCTCAAATTATAACTCATAATGTTTTAAATTTAATACCTAGAGATAAAACCGAGATAATCACTAGAATCCTAAGATCTTAACCTTTAAGGACATATGAGCAGCACTGGGCCGTGCAGTGACGTTTGGGTATGCACTGGCATTCTGCCAGCAACAATAAAAATGCCTTCACAGGTCCGGTATAAGGAGAAATCCTCAAAATATAAGCCTGTCAAATGTGAGTATCTACAGTCTAGCAACTAATGGTTGGTACCGTTGGAAAGAGGAGATCTGGCTGCAAATAATAAAAAGTAGACTTTCTATATGGGTTCATCGCAGCCAGAGATATCGCACATCAAAGTTTTAGCCTTTTTTCCTCACTATTTTTCTATATATTTGGTAAAACCCAGCTATATATCCCTTTCAGCATTTGTTGGTCTTGTGCAAAATGATGGCCCTACATCATTGCAGAGTTGTTAGTTTGTAATTTTCACTTCCTAATTCCAGTCTGTAATGTTTTTAGTAAAAAAGACAGTCTAAAAACTTTTTTCACTGCACGGCCCGCAGCACATTACATGTACCTTATAAATTGCAGCTATTTTATTTGAGGCGCATGTGTACAAGGCACATAGGTAACACTATAAGGTTTAATGTTTATTTTTTGTTATAGCTATTGTAAAACCAAGACATTAGCTATATTCTGGAGATTTTAGGCTTTGTAAAGATATGGGACATGTATAAATTACCTAAAAATTGGACCTATTAACTGTGATTCTAGTCCAGTTTTTTTTGGGGGGAGTATCCCGCAGGCGGGATACTGAGCCTTCAGAGGTTAATGCACCCTCTCTATGCTGGTGTTTTTGGCCAGGGGGAACTTTCAGCGGGAGATCGGGGACAGGTCTGGTATATCACAGCCAATAAAAAGTCAAAACTTACGTTCAACCTGAGTCTTGCTTTTTATCTCAGAGAAATTCATTTTCTATGCCAGATGTTGCTTATCCATGTCGTAAATTCTAAGGGTGAGGCATCTATAACGGGAATATGTGTGGGCGTGATATTTAAATTACGATTGATTTCAACTGTCTGATATTTCACCAACTGTTCATTTGTGTGCTGGAAATGGACTGATATTAATGTTTTGTAAATCAAACGTGAGCCCTGTCGTAAGATGATTTTTGCACTCACATCTACGCTGGTATCTACGCACATTTGATAAATGATGGCCAATGTATTTTCAAGTAACATTGGTTGTATTTTGTTTCACAAATGTCATCCTGTTCAGGGGTGGTGCTAATTAGAATAATAATACTCAGAGTTCATGGTAAATATTTTCTTTTTTCTACTTTGGCAATGTAGATTCCAGATCAAAATACAGCCAGTGCAAACCAACTTAAAGGTACTATATGTAATACATGTACTGTAATAAATCCAAAAATGACGCCAATGCCTCATCAGATGTTAAGGAAACATGTTAAGCTGAAATACTATATTTTCTGAAAACAATGCTAATGTCAGTATTTTTTCTCTTGGAAAAGTACGTTCCGTGGAGGAATTTATGTTTATGTTTTGGCCTGTGTGTTGTTATCAACTGCCCATTTTGACAGCACCAACGGATTGCCAGGCATACCTGTAAAAACGCAAACCCAGCGATGCTTCCATGTGTGCCATGGAAGCAGCAAACAAATGAACAAGATTATAGAGATTCTACACAACCTAAAAAAACTCTGCATGTTTCTAAACGGTTCCATGACCATAGACGTAGTAAAACACGGTTCGCTTGTCATGATTGCGCGGATCTTGTTCGTCACGTTAGTTTCGATTCTGGGGAGGAGGGGGCGGAGGGATACAACTCAGGTATTTTGAATTAGAACTGTAGTACCCATTTTTTAAACGCTGGCTGTCCGTTTTACATATAGCACCTTTAAGTTGACAAACAATCACAGATTGCACTCATAGCAAGTGAAACATTTTATTCATAGTTTCCAATTGTATTTTCAAAAGTTTGCACATCTTGTCTTATTCTCTTTTGACACTCTTGTTCCCACTCAGTCATATTGCACTAGCTTAGATGTTTATTTTGATTATTCCAAGAGTGCACGTAAATATAGTGGATGCCTCACCAGTCTAGTAAGGCTTTGCTTAGGTTGGCTTAGCTCAGCAATGTGAAAAATGTGTCTAGTGTATTTGTGAAATGCACATTCTACAAGACATGAGAGGGGAGTATTATAGAAAATCCCAAATCCAATCAAGTCTGAAAATATACTGCAGGAGACACATTCATCATTGGGAATTAACATGAACATATTTCAAGCTTGCAGCTGTGTGTAACTCAGGCCCAAGAGTGAACTATTATCTTACCTACTATATAAAAGAGGACTCGGGGGTGATTTTTTTGGGGGGAAGGTATTGCTGCCAAGAAAGGTCCAGCTGTGAAAGCCATGTCACGGCCTACATTTTGCACATTGATGATTTTCTTTGCAAAGCTGGATGCTGAAAGAATTCACCTTCCTCCTGCTATGTGGTGGAACTTTGGACAGCAAAACTATTATAAAACAATTATATTTGCCAATTTTAGAATCATGGTGGTATGGGGATATGGATTATTTATATTAATTAGGTACCAAATTAATAAATGGCATTTTGAGTAAGTGCCGTTAACAATTTTTGACACTTTCTGTCTGGATTACTAAATGTCTGATCAATGAGTCATGGTATTTGGATTATAAGGAGTGCTCTAACAGGAACCTATTTCATAAACATTTGTAACATAATTACGCAACACTATGAAACCCAAAAACTATTCTTTCCTTACCAGGGGTGAACTTTGGTTGTTGGATATAAATCTTTCCAGAGAAGACATCTGCAAATGTCTTACTTCAGACAACCGTTCAATAAGACGTTTTTAACTAGAAAAATATTTTAGCTTATCCATTTTTGACAAGTATAAAAACATTGGAGAGGAAAATGTTCTCTTTTGAACAGAGGTGGGAAACATTTAAAATAACAGAATGTAAAATTGACTAGAGGAACAGAAGCAGAACTAGGAACAAAAGTGATCTCTAGTGTTCCAGAGCAAAATATATATTTTCTAAGCGGTTCAGAACTTTATTAGTGAAGTTATGAATATGAAAAGCATAGAAAATAAGGTAAGATAACTAAATGAGAAGTGTACATACAGACATGGCCATAAGTATTAGTACCCTGGGGTCCGCGTGGTTTAGTGGGCTAAATCGCTGCCTTGTAGTACAAACTACACCATGATAGTCAGTGGTTCGAGCTTGACTGTGGTTTCTCTGAATTTGCCTGGACCTCCAGCACAAGGCAGCACAAATTAGACTTACGTTGCGCAGGATTTGGGATAAAGAAGTTCAATTATCTACATTGCCATGTCGTTAACCAGCGACCCCCTGTGTGCAGATCGGGCACCTGCAAATTCAATTGCGGAAGTAAAGTTGGTGAGCATAATCATTCCGTACATGAAATGACTAAAGGCTTCCGTGTTGGATGAACAATGTGGAAAGAATCAGCGGGCTCGGCGACATGTGGTTCACCATCCTGCATCTCTCAAAGGGGTTTGCGTAGCTGCTGTCATACTGTAGTAGGGTTAGCAGGGATTAATTGGACAAGAACAATTAGGAGGGGATAAAAATTGGTAAAATAATTAAATAAATAAATATTGGTACTCTTGCATTTTATCCAAATAATGCACTTTATTTTAAACCATACAATACAAGCATGTATTTGGTTTGCAGAGAACCAACAACTGGATATAATGAAACACACACACCTGGTAGAGACTATAGGGAATGTAATCAGTAAACACAGAACCAGTGAGCAGGAATAACAATGTAATCTTAGACATGTGTGTGAATAAATATTGATAGATGGAGTCCTGGGCACGGTTCTCAAATAACGTTGAAAGTACGACAGATTAAAGATGCACGTAGCTTTAAGATGGTCTTTGTTATAATGGACGAACACCTGTTCCTAAACCACCACTTATGTTGCTCTTCATAAAGTGCATCGTAAGTCCCACGTTACGGCCGTTTGGAATGGAACTAGGCCATGAATGCCTTTGAAATATAGCCTATTGCATGTCCATTGAGCGTCATTACTATCAGAGGCACATAACATTGATGGCGATTGATTCCACTGCTCATTAGTTAATAAAAAATACACTGCGCATTAGAAATCTTAAGTATTATTAGTAATTGTAACATTAACATATATCACGTGGAAGTGATGACGTGACATCCAAATTATTATTGTTATTAGTTTGAGGACAATTGCTGGATATAGTTTCACCAGGGTTAACCCGATCAACCAGACGCAACTACAGTATGCCCTAACACCAGAGGTGCAGATTTTCTGAGCTCTGCGGTATTGCGCATCGGGGAGTTTTCTACAGGTTTTTCTGTTGACTATATTATGGTATATTAGTAACACGGGAATGTGATTTATCTTAGGTACTTGGTGAGGGACATGGTCTTCACAAGGCTTCCTTGTCTCAATTGGTGAATGTAGTGACCTTGTTTCTTCTCGACCATGCCCATGTCTGGTTTCTGTTTCACCGTTCCCAGCTTTTAGTCATTAATTCTTTCACAGAATGTTAGACGTAAGTTGTGTGCAGTTCTGTTTGCCGTTTTGCATAAAGCAGGGGTCACCAAGCCTGATCCTGTAGAGCTACTAACTTCTCCAACTGCACATAATGTAGCCTCATTTAGCTTATAAACCAGCTAAATACTAGAATCAGCTGTGCTAGGGTTGGAATGAAAACAATCAGGAGGGTATATTTTCAGAAACAGGGTTGTTGACCCCTTGCTTAAAGGTACAATATGTAGTTTTCCAAAACAATAACAAAAGACATACTTTGCATTAAAAAAGCAAACATCACTATACCTATATTATATTTCTTTGTTGTGTACTTATATTATACTAATGTTTCCACCAACTTTCAAACCCAGAGAAATTTGTAATATAATTCTAAGACACGGGACATTTAATTTTGTCTTCTGTCAATGGCCACATATAACCTAGTTGTTCTAAGTTCCAGGGAACCGCCAAACATAATGTGCCAGAGATGCTAGATTGGAAGGTTGTCATTGACAACGATAACAAAACCCATGATCCCACGCTACTTCCCGACAACATCCAAGTGCATCTTTTGCTATTGTTTTGATTGAGAGACCCCTAGCGGCCCAAAACTACAAAAAAAACTGCCAAGCAATGGCAACAGAGACAGAAAGTGGTTGTTGTAAAAAGTGGGACAGACCTAATTTTTGCTCTCGACTATCTCCACCCAAGAAGATGAGTACTCATTTTTGTTATAGTACACAAGTTTCTCATGGACCAATGTTTATGGAAACCGTGTTCAGTATCCCAAAAATGAACTGTAAAAAATAGCCATGTCCAGAGGGTCTAGCACTAGTAGACGTAGACGTAAGGAGCTGGTTAGCATGATCTACTGTAGCTTGTATTGTTTATATATATTCTTGGATGAATGTGACGTAAAATAAAACATTTACATTGACATAATATTTCTCAGTCTGTATCGATTGGAGCTAGCTAGGTGGAGCTTCCAATCGACTTTAGAGGATTTAATCATATTGGTCAAGGATTTGGGGTCTCATTTATTAAACTGTGCATAGGATTTTTACTAAAAGTGTACATACATCTCAAAGCCTAAAATGGTGTACACCCCAAAAAAAATCTGACTTGTAAAACCGTGCGTACACACACCTGTAAGCAATGTTCCCATTTAAGTGTGCGTTCATGAATCTTATCCCACCCTGAATATGCCCATTTTTATCCATAAATAGTCAATGCAAAGCACCTCATGAATGCTCTTTTGTTACGGTGAATCATGGCAACAGGTGGGAAAATAATGAAAAAGCGCAACTTCAAAGACACTGACATTGAAATACTTGTAGGCAAGGTGGAGGCCCGAAAACCACATTATTTGGTGGCCACACCAATAATGAATGGTAGCATATTTCTGCTGCCGTCAACTGTGCCAGTGGGACAGAGCGCACAGTGGCAGAGCTGGAGAAAAAGTGGTCCAATCGGAAGGTAAAGTATACGACATCTTTTTACTTTTTTGCTGACATTTATTTCATTTGTTGCATGTGTACTTGAAGAGGTTAGTTTAATGTGCTCATTTGTGCAAAAGAAAGAATCCCATTCATTCATTCAAGGTGAAGGCAAAAAGGAAACTGTCCTCCCATCGCCAGAGTGTTGCAACCGGTGAGGGCCCAAGCACACCTGAGTTGTCAGCAATTGATGGCAAAATCGCTGTGATAATCTTTGAAGCCAGTGTGTGTTGGCAGTGTGTGTGGGATTGTGACGGAAAAGGAGGGATACACAGATGCGACTGACACCCCCGGGGAACAAGGTAAACCAGTTTTAATGTGGTCGGGTGCTCACTGATGCCATCCTTCAGTTACAGCGAGACACAATAAATGCCATCAACATCATTTCAAATGAGCTACAGCAGATGAGACAAGTAATGCAAGAAATTGCTCAATTATTAATAGATGTTGTTAAAAAATTAGACTTGATTGTTGTCTTTCTTACAAACGCTGCATGACATCCTCATGCATTCTTGCCCATGCTGATATGCCTCTTGTCGGGCAGGGGGCTGTGGTTCATGGTCACAATGCTGGGGGGAGGTAGGTCAGGAGGGAGAGGGACACTGGTCCTTAGTGCCACATGGTGCAGAACACCACACGCCCGAATAATAGAGCACACCTTTGCCGGGTGGTAACGCAGTCTGTCACCTGCGGCGTCCAGAGCACGCCATCTGCATTTCAGGAGGCCGATGACATGCTCCACGACCGTGTGTACACAAAACGACTGAAGGGGTAGCCACTGTCACCTACAGGTTATATTTAATAGATAACTATAGTCAAAATTAAGACAAATGCTTACCATTTCTAAATGTTAACTCACCATTAAGCATCAGGGGACATGGGGGGCGGCCAGGCAGCAGGGGACACGGGGGACGGCCAGGCAGCAGGGGACACGGGGGACGGCCAGGCAGCAGGGGACACAGGGGCGGCCAAGCAGGAGTGGGGACAGGAATGGAGACAAACAGATTGGGCCGGCCCAGGACCAGTGGGGATGAACTGAGGTGTCCAGCGACCTGAGGGAAAAGGAATAGGCCTTTTTGTGGGTGCCACAAGGACTCTGGGAAGCAAGCTCAGAGGCTGAGCAACGGAAAGGAAACTGGGACAGGACCAAGACTGGGCCTTAGTTGTTTGAATCTTTTTTTATAAATATTTTCACATTTTAAGTTTGCTGTAAAATAACAGCAGTTGAAAGGGAGAGGACGTATCTTTTTGGCTGAGTTTAGCTAGCTGTCTAGCTAGCAAATACCATTATTCATGCATATTGTGTGATAATTGCAACCTCATTTCAAATCTTATCTGTGACAGATTATTGTTCAATATGTATCTGATGAAACAAGATTAGTCATATAGCTCCTGTACCTACATGAAGCAAGATTGGTCAAATGATACTTGATATGGTGAACAGCTAACAAGCCCAAGAGATTAGGCTACATTGAACGTCACTGGAAGCGACTCAATAAGTGGTTGGGCATTAAGTTCGCTTTGTACTCTGGACCGTGTGGTATATCAAGTGCAGACTGATACAGAAGCAGCCAAAATGTACTCTCGGTTGGTCTCGGATGGGTTGGCAGAGACTACATTGTTTATGTCACAAATCATCTATGATTAACGTTTGTAAATACTATATTAAGAAACTGATTTACTGGAATTATTTGGAATTGTCCTTTATTTGACTCCACAAACTTTTGTTGTATATCTTTTTTTTAAGTGCTTTAAAATATATTAAACCTTTATTTAGACCTTCGCTCTTGCCTCCGACTATCCCTGCACCCCAACGTTGTGACAGAATGAGCTACCTAAAGAAAAGGTAGCAGCGAAGACGACATGGTGACTCTATGCCTGGAATTGATAATGTGGGATCTTGATCGCCTCCAGTCATCAGGAGGCTGTACTCCCTACCATGCCAGTGGCTCCACCCACGTCGCCAGTGCCTAAGGTACCACCCACATCACCAGTGATGGAGGCCCTGCCCACTACGCCTGAGAGACAATCTCCTCAGATAAGGTCTTATGTTGTGAAAGAAATCCAAAAACAAAATTCCACTGGTGATTGTCAATTTTAACAGAAGTGTTTTTAAATCAGATAAAGAGATTTCTATGGTACTTCTATAAACCATCCGTTGAAATGAGAAAAATCATCAACCAATCCAGCGAGGTGATTTGATGATTCTTGTGAAAAATATTCCCTGAAGGAATCAACTATTGGCTCCATGGCCAACAGATGTCTTCAAAGGAACTCCAATCACCAAACGAATGGCAAATCGTCCTGGAGGACAGGAAGGCAAATGGACACCAATGACAAATAGTAAATATAGCTGCGAGCAGCGATACAGGGGCCAAGCAGCCGAAGGGCCCGTAGCGCAACACGGAGCAGGAAGAGGAAAAACGGCAGAAATCGAACGTACGCGAAGAACAGGTAGGTTCGGAAGTAAAGATGGGATGAAATCGAAATGAACAAAAGCTCCGATGAGAACGAACACGGAACGAAGGATGAAAACAAGCTCATTTCTAATCCAAGAGTAAGAAAGATCGATTCAGCTCTTACCTAGATAACAAAGGAATCGAAATGACAATTTCACGCGCAATTTTAAAGTCGTCCCACGTAGGACTCAAACCCGCCCTCTACAGGTCAGGCGTCCGTCGCTCATCTCGTTGCGCCACCTGGCAGACGCGCATCTAAACAGCTGCCAAAATTCAATAGTTTCAAGAGAGAATCGCGTCAAAATTATACATTTTTCACTAAGATTGTAAAGTTCCATTAATCAACTTTTAATACTCGTCCGACGCAGGGTTCGAACCCACAACAGGAACGGCTTGGTATTAGTAACGCTCGGTTTAGCAGACTGCGCCACTCAGGATGGACAATTGCACACTGTAGAGTAGAGGGTTCAGTGTAAGAATGAGCACACAAAAGCAGGTTAACCAGGTTCAACACGACGCAAGGAATCCAATTTTATGATTTTGCGACAAACTGTTCACATGTTACAGCCTCTGAACCGATTTTTGATCGACCTTGTTAACTTTGCGACGTCGTAACTTTTTTCCGCTATAGCAAAAAATCGGGAACAGTACTTCTGTGCGGCTCGGTGCGAAGATCATTTGAGCAAATTTTGGACACTTTTGGACAAATTTTAAAGGAGGAGTAGCGAAAAAACAGTTTTACGTTCGCTCCAATATGGCGGCCAGTCACATTGTTGAAAAATAACACATGAGATATCGTTGATATCGGCATAAGCAAAGGAATATATTGACGTAAAGCAGTGGTGCCCAATAGGTCGATCGCGATCTACCAGTCGATTGCAAAGCCAATGCTGGTAGATCGCACATTTTTAATAAATGCTTTGCTACATTTTTATTTTCATAAAAATAAATATAACAACATCATTACTTCTCCATTTAGTTTCTTTCTGACTTGCACTTAACGAATAGATTTTGACCAGGCAAGATTTTTGTTTATTCAGTTGCCATGACAACTAACGTTTAGTCTGCCTCGCGATTATTAAGATCTTCGGACTCGGAGCACAGAGCCCAAAATAGTGAAGCTTGGCCTAATCTCCGTATCCGGTAGCACATATGACATTAATTTGCAAAATACAAATGTAAAATAAATTCCAAACATTTGAAAATGAGTGCGGTACCAAGCAAAAAGCCTAAAACTTACCATTTCCATGCGATGTCCTTTTCTTAATGCATTTGTTTCATCTGCCAAACAAGTAGCCTATTGCTATTCCAATGAAAGGAAACGTTGAGAAACATTTTCTATGAAAACGATTTTCCTGTAAGAAGCAAGCTTCACAAAGGTGAACGAACTGAAATCTCAATTAACTGGTCAACAGTCACTTTTTAGTCACCCAAGCCTAAAAGCAAAGGCCTCCACAGAGGTATCATTCCGGTTGAATTTGGTGTCATCATAAACTGGCTATTGTAATCTGTTGTGTTATAGATGTTTTGAGTTCAGTGTTAAAATGTAATATCAACAATCAACATTTATTAACGTTTCTCTAGATGAAGAATTCCATATAGAGATACATGCAGTAGAAGCAACAAGCATTTGAAGTGTGTTTTTTTAAATAAACTCTTTTTAAGTTGGTAGATCTAATTGAGTTGAACATTTTAAAAGTAGATCATCATGCAAAAAAGTGTGGGCACCCCTGACGTAAAGAAACCAAATTTCAAGCAATGTTAGCAGAAGTTATGTGTTTTTTCAATAAACAATGATATCTCTGGAACACTAGGTGGCACTGTGATCAAACTTCTTAGGTACCTTTGGGCCATGTAAATGATGACCCGTACCAAATTTGGTGAAGAAATTTCAAATAGTTTAAAAGATATTGCAAATTAGGAAAAAATTCAAATATAGCGGACACACGGTACATCCCACCGTGGCAAAATCAATATCCACGGATTCGGCATGATGCAAGGAATCCATAGATACCACAATTATGATTTTCTGACAAACTGTTCAAAAGTAATTGGCCGAAATAGCAATTTTTCATATCTCATGACCCGTAGGTGGCGCTCTTCCCAAATTTGGCATGGAACCTCAGAACGTGCTTCCGATTAAGTGCGCCAATTTTCGTTTCGATTGATCAAACTTTGGCCGAGATACAGCCTCTTAGCCAATTTTGGGTGGACCTCGTTAAGTTTGCTACACCATAACGTTTGAACAAAGATGAATAAAAAAAACTGGATAGTTATTTTTATGCGGCTCAATCCGACAATCATTTGAGCACTTGTTTGGAGAGAGTTGGACAAAATTTGAAGGAGGAGTAGCGAAAAAACGGAATACTGTACATTTCAAAATGGCCACTACTGTAATGGGTGGGGTCTTAATGTAAGGTATTGGTTGCGATCAACATGATGAGTGGAATCAGTTGTACTAAGTTTCATGTCTCTAGATCAAAGGGTTCAAAAGTTATAACCATTTAAATGTTGAGATTTTGAACTGGTGGTGGCACTTGGTCCTAGAGGGTCAAAAGTTGGTCCAATTACTACTCATTAGCATCATTACAAGTGTGCCAAATTTCATCATTTTCCTATGTATGGTTCATAGGGCTGCCATAGACTTCCATCAGGGAAGAAGAAAAAATCCAATAGATACAATAGGGTACCAGCCCCTATGGGGCTTGGCCCCTAATTAAAGGCTTTTCAATCAGTATTACCATGGAACAAATCAAAGAGGAACTAAACAACCAATGAATTATTACACAAGAGTTAACAGGATCACTGAAAAAAAATATGTATTACATTTACAGGTTTTCACTCTTCTCCTCTGACTGAGCTGCTCCTCTCTCTCTCTCTCTCGCTCTATCTCTTGCTCTCTCTCTCTCTCTCGCTCTCTCTCTCACTCTCTCTCTCTTGCTCTCACTCGCTTCACTCTGCCCCTTCTCTGACTGAGCTGCTCCCCCCCTCTCTCTCTCCACTCTTCTCTGTCTCTACTCGCTCCTCTGATTTTCCCTGCCCCAACTTAATCTATTACTGAAGTAAATTAATGACATACTTTTAGCAGTAGCTGTTCAGGAATTTGTTAGGTAGCTACAATTGTATGTAAATGACTGTTCACCAATCTGTTAACTGTAGACATACTGTAATTAGGCCAGTGGTACCCAAACTATGGCATACGTTGCAATAAACTCACAGCCCAGCTAAATGGAAAATTGACAATCCTCAATTCACCCAATTGTTCTCTAAAAAAGATATAATCTCTCTGTTCATAGTTTCAAAAAGCCAGCTACAGTAATTTTACTCCCTTGCACCCCCATCTGTCACTGAACATCTTCCTGGTGCTTCTGCTTCCTAACAAAGTAATTTGAGTTTTAATCAGGAATCTGTCAAAGCACTTTGTGACAACTGCTGTTGTATAAAGGGCTTTATAAAAAAAAATTGATTGATTGAGTGAAACACGAATAATAATTGCCAGTTACCAGATAGTAAGGCAGTCATAAAGGATATTCCAACGTGATCTCACAGAATTCTTGAAATGATCATGAACCCTTAACTTCAAAATCTGTGGTAATTTCACGGAATGGCAGAAAATTCTGTGAAATAAACATGGTCCCTTAACTTCTAAATACGTGGCAGCTTCATGATGACGTAGCAGACCTGTAAATGGTGTAGATTTTGCAGGTTGGCAGGATGAGGATGGTGGACTGGCACTGCCCGACTGTGCCAATGCCTTAGGCTACTTCTTTAAAAGGGACACCATAACCAACAGACATATACACATCATTAAGTTGACATTTAGGGCCTGATTTACTAACACCAGCGCAGTTTGCACTGCGTCTGTTTATGCGAGTTCGGTAATTGCGCACGCTATGCTTCCACATTTAGCGTGGTATTTATCAAACCCGATACCCATTACGCAATCAGCGCATACTCCGCCCTCCATTAGCGCGCCTCTAAAAGCGCAAACAATGGCCCCGTATCATGGATCTCCC
>JACXGM010021272.1:0-17369 GCA_016801145.1 Umbra pygmaea
CAGGATGATATGGAGGATGATATGCAGGATAAAATGAAGGATAATATGCAGGTTGATATGCAGGATAATATGCAGGATAATATGGAGGATGATATGCAGATCTACAGTGTTGCTGCGAAAACAACATCCATTATTTTCATGACTAATGATTATTATTATATTTAGCAGGCTTGTCAGCCAACATATGAGGAGTGTTACACAGTAGTTTATTAAAATATACTATATGAACTCTACATGACATGTCTTCCTTGTTATTGTTATTTCGATAAATTCCTTGTGCTACTGCCCTTTGAGCAAAAACCTTTTAACTACTGTAAAAAAAGATTTTTAAGGGATGTATTGTTTCTATCTTGTAATCTAGTTTAACTAATCAAATACATTTTGGCATCAGACCTGGTCTGTACAGGGTTAGCATCTCTTCCATTGTGAATTTCAGTTAGGTAATTGAAATGAAATGGACTCCCACTCTGACCAGTCAATATCATGGCTCAATGAGTTGCTGATATTTTTGAATGAAACGTAACTGAATGAGGCTGAAGTGCAGTGAATGAATAGGTCTCTGTGTGTGTATATTTCAGCCAGTATCAAATGCATCCCTTTCAAGCTGCACCGACCCCTTCCTAATCTACACAATGGGTGTATTGGAGTCAAATCACTGGGATATCCTGTTGACTTCCCTATGGAGGACACAGATTTGGCCTTCCAAGTGTTCCCAGCTTAATGATCACTATAACAATACAATAACACCTTTATTTAAAGAGTTTTTATCACTTTTATTGGACCGGCAAAGACCAGTGAATCAACCTGTGTTCCCACACATAGCCTACTCTGTTAATGGAGGATGTGAGAATTTATGAACCCACAACGTTAGTCTTGGCAACAGCACACCTAATCAACAGATCATTATTTTCAGTTATAATCACCACTAAACTGCTAACAGCCCAGACCAGTTTACCTGCATCTAGCACAAGTCTGTCAGTCTCAGGCATGAAGTAGCTAGCCCATCACCTCAGCACCACCTTACCTTAAGTTTTGCATTGGACAAGGTGAAGGTTATTTTAACAAAACCAAGGACCAATAGTCACGTGGCAGTTGTTAGCCAGAAGCAATTATATTCCCAGTCCAAGCAGTTTAAATTTTCTCCTCGTTATGATTTCCCGTAATGTTGACTGGCGCAACACAGGGCTTTAGGTTACATTCCTGTTTGAGGCAACTCTTTGAGTAGAAATTAAGACCAGATGCTGACCTAGTGCTCTACACCTCAGTGACATTTATCACACTGCGTGCATGCTAGGGGCGTGCATGTGCAGCAAGGACAGCGGTTTCTACAAGGGCATAGGTTGGCAACCACTTATTTCAGGGGGCCCCCATTCCTCGTTAACCATCTCTACGTATGCTCTAGGTTCATGGTGTCTAGACTCCAAAATGAGAAGGAGTGATTGATTTGTGGGTTTTCAGTAAGAGGGACCTCCACCTTCAGTGTCTTGTCGTTATGGGGGCGGGAATACAACCCTGCGAATGGGTCCCACCCCACTAATCCGTCTGTCCTCTTCTCTCTTTCATCCTTCTATCGCCCTTCAACCTCTTCATGTAATATCATGAAACACAGATTGTCATTAACATTCATGACGAGCAAAACATAGCGCTTAACCCCATGTAAAACAAGCAACTTGTCAAAGGCCTGAATAAAGATAATAACAATAAATGTCAGTTCGCTTTGTGTGCCTGTGAGTACTTGCACGTTGTCCATTCTGTTTTATCAGGTGCTTGTAATTGGAAAATGATTAAATAATTTGGCTTGTTTAGGTTTAGTTAGAAGAAATGAAGCGGAAAGGTGAAGCAAATATTTACCCGGAATTCAGTGTGGGTTTTGATCCTGAGGTCCTCTCCTCTGAGGGTTTAGTTTTTCGGAGGGCCGCTGACTTTCAGGCTGTTGTGAGACTTTTACTTTGAAATCTTGAAATTACATAGACAAACGCTTACTACAATGGAGGATCTTTTGTTTTGTTTGCCTCTCTTTGGGTAATTTTTCTGTTGTCACTTTTCTTCCACCAACCCTGCTTCTTACATCCCAGCTGGGTTGGAAACTAAAAGATAATCCTGGGAGCGATTGGGACTGAAACTCTCTTCCTGTGCGCCCAAGGAATCCACCGTCACGGAGCAACAGTTAGATATGAACCGTGGATTTAATTTTCAATTTCCTGACCAGAGGACCGTGGAATAGGAAGCGCTCGTTACTCTAAAAACACTCTTCCTGTCTGCAGCGCAGCTTTGAGAAAGCACCTCCTTTTTCCCATGGCGAAAACAGAGGGAGAACTCTGGCAGAAAAGTGTGTACCAGAATACAAATGGCTAGATATGTATTAGAAGCACATAGTGGGGTTGTGGCAGGGAGAAGTCTGTGACCGCTTGTCAAAGGAAAACCCTGTTGGTCACACTTCTATTGAGGTGTAAATCTTTGTTTCACAAACCAGGTGGTGTGTTTATATAGCAGAGCAATATTCTGGTCACCCAGATGTGTGTCATCCACGTGTGTGAAAGAAATCATGGTTTTGGCTAAGCTTGCTGTACTTTGCAGGCTGGCAAGAATTGATTAAATCCCTGCTGGGTTAAACTCAGTGCTATTTTGTTTCTCCCTGGCTCTCTCATTGCCCTTTAATGGTGAAAATGTGGACTTGAAACACCAGCCTGGATTTTCAACCACAGACACCTTTGTTATCTGTTCAGGCCCTTCTATTTTCAGAGGCATAAAAGTGATGTCCTTTTCCAAACAAACAGACAGCTTGAAGTTGGGGAACACACACACGCCGTACGAAAGGGGAAAGTTAATTATATGTATCAGATTGCCTGGGGGATGTTTTGAAAGTGGGGATTTCAAAAAGGGGGCTTCTTGTGAAGGAGGAGAGTCAAGGTTGACCTCTGACCTGCAGAGTGGATCCTCTTTCAAAGGTAGACGACATGTAGTGTGTGGAGGTGCCACCAGAGAAAGCTGTTAAACCAATGACTTTTTGACTCTTGCTTGAACTTGACAGGGCTTTAGCCGTGAAAGTCGGTGGGGGCTTTTGCTGTCAATTATGAAAACAATCCGGATGTCAGCAGTTATCTTGTGACGCCTCTGCCGCAGACAATGTTGGCGAAAATAGTCTCACTTAATGACATAAATGACCACAACCTCTTCATGTATGTAGAGGTCAGTGAGGCAAGATCTGGTTTAGAAAACATATTGCAGGCCACTTTGTATGGCCTCTGTTTGTAAACATGTTTTGTTATGGCCTTTGAAAACTTGGAAAACAATCAGGAAGACTTGGATCTCAGTCAACACACCTGCCAGGCTTGATATGGAAATCTCTGGTTGGCATTGTGCCAGGATCAGGAAGTTGATTTCCTAAACCAGGAAGTGGTGCCTGAGAGCGGACAGAGCAACTTGGAGAGAACAATACACATTGCTTAGTCACTAATTCACAAACACACACACGCTTCCACCTGCGGTTTTCTGGATCTACTGTCTGGGAAACGTGGAAAGAGAGTTCAGTAAAATTATTTATTTATTTCTTACGGATCAGTCTGACGGGTTTCCCTGTGCTTTGCTGTCAGTGATGGTAGATGTTTCCCTGTGTGTGTGTGCATACGTGTGTGTAGATGTGTGGCGGGGACGTGATGAGAGACAGAACTTCCTGCAGCAGTTTGACAACCAGCTGGTGCGTGAGGAGAAGAGGTTGGAGGTAGAGGAAGAGGTCAGAGTTCAGGTGAGTGACTGGGTCGTTGACGTTAACACACCCACAAACACTGTCCAAGCAAACTCTATATGCATTTCATCCAATGCTTTCAAGTCAGCCTAGGAAATTCCTATTAAAAATTGTAAGTTTATCTAACTAAAATTTGATTTGATCAACTTTGTTGTCTATTCTCTAATTGGAACTAAAAATGACCAAAAGCTGATGTCTATATCAGAACTGGTCTGTACAAACCACATCTTTAAATTACTTGAGATGAGATGAGCTGTGGGTTTGGGATGAATAGGGGTGAATATATTGGCTTGTGTTCAATCTCTCCTCACAGGTGGATGAGCTGATGAGACAGGAAGTGAAGAATCTCAAGCTGACTGTGGACCGGGAGAAGGAGAAGAAGAAGCCCAAGAAGGGAAAGAAAGCCAGCAAGAAGGTATACACAAACTCTGAAAGAAAGCTAGCAAGAAGGTATACACAAAGGCTGTTTCTCAATACCAAGAATGCAAAGAACGAACTTGTGTTCTTGGGGAGAATGCTCTTGCTAGTTGTTCTTGGAAGAGTGAACTCACAAGGTGACGAGCACACAGAACGCTGCTGACAGTTTGAGACGATGTGCTCTTGTTTGTATTGCGCAATAATACAGACGCCGTCTGCAGTACCCAAACATAACGACAACTATTGAAGATAACAGCCAGGCTTTTTCACAACGGCAATATGCTATTTTAGCATTTGTCTCTGACTATGTATGTACATTATCTATATACAGTTTACTTAAATCAGCACTTAACTTCAATAATACTGGCAAACAAATGTGATCAAGTAGATAGAAATGTTAAGGTATAAAACAGGGTTGGCTCGCTAGCTAACTTACACCCGCAGGCGCTTATGCTTATGGAGACTCTCACTTCCGAAAACGTTTGAGCACATTTTCGATAAATCTTCCTAAAAATGCCAATATTTGAAATCTACACAGTTGATTTCTCGCATCAAATGTTCTCAGAAGTGAATTTAGTGATGAAATAGCGTAAGACATTGTAGCAAAACAACTCTGTATTGACCTGCCTCTCTTGGCTTGCCGGTCTCTACTCGAATGCCGAAATGAACGCTGGGATATTTCTGCGGTTAAGTTCACACAAGTTACCAACCGATGCATCCTCGGTAAAATGGGCGTGTCAAGAACACTTCCGGGATCTTTAACCGTTCTTGCCAAAACGCAAACTTTTGTATTGGGACAGTACTTGGGCCACAAAAGATGACGTTTCACAAGAACACAAGAACACGAGTACAGACAAGAACACAGATTGAGAAAGGCCCAAACTCTGAAAGAAAGCTAGCAAGAAGGTATACACAAACTTAGAAAGAAAGCTAGCAAGAAGGTATACAGAAACTAAATAAAGCTACCAAGAAGGTATACACAAACTCTGAAAGAAAGCTAACTAGAAGGTATACACCAACTGAAAGAAAGCTAGCAAGATGGTTTACACAAACTCTGAAAGAAAGCTAGCAAGAAGGTTTACACAAACTGAATGAAAGCTAGCAAGAATGTATACACAATCTCTGAAAGAAAGCTAGCAAGAAGGGATACACAAACTCTGAAAGAAAGCTAGCAAGTAGGTTGACACAAACGCTGAAATATATGTAGCAAGAAGGCTCTACTATGTTAAATTCTAATCTACATCTCTTATCTCTACTGTACACCAAAAATCGGCCCTGGCATTTTGGCCCAGACTGGCCCACCACAAGATCACAAATACCACCTGTCCTTGCACTCACCTGAACATATATACCAACTCCTACTCCTTAAAACTACCAATGCCATGTAATGAGTATGCAAGAACCAGTGAGAATTGACACATTAAATACTGTATTTCAAAAAAGTGGTGTTGAATAAATTGTAAACTTAACCAATCAAAAAGCATGCAGGTGAACTCCTTATATAAATCCTAAAATAAATCAGGAGAGGACATTTTGTCTGAGAGAGAGAGGGAGACAGAGAAGGATGGTAAAAGATTGATCAGTGATTGATAAAAGTAGCAGTTTATAAACTGACAAGAGAAAGGATGATCCGATGATCACTGTTTTCCAAACAAAGTGGTGTTGAATACATTTTAAAATCAGAGAAATATAGGCTAAGGGCAAACTTGAAATTGACACCGGTGATTTTGAACAATTAATATCAAGGGGTTAAGCTCCTTCCTGAGACAGGAAGTTAAACCTAGAGTTTTCATGAAAATTGCTTTGAACATATTATTTAGAACAGGGATTGTTAGTGCACTCTTTGCAAAAGCAGAACGTTCATGCATGGCGGGTCATCTCTACACAAAAAACGATATATTTTCATACGCCAAATATAATAGCAAACTTGAGTTTGACACCTGTGATTTACAACAATTGGGTTAGCCTATATTTTTTGAGACAGGCAGTTGGACTTGTAGTTTTGATGAGAATCGCATTGCATAATTGTTGTTTAGAATAATTTGATGAACACAATAACATGAACAATGGTATGTTGATAAAATTATTCTGAATAACATGTTATTCACAAAAACTCACAGGTCAAACTGCCTGAGCTAGGTTATTCCCTGTCAGACAGTTACAGGGCAAAAAAGTATTTAGTCAGCCATGGTGGCATTTTGGCAAGATGGCAGGATGTTTGCTCTCTGCAGGCATTGCCAACTTGCTTGGGCATCCTCCTACAATTAATATCCCATCCTGCATGAATGGAGAGAGCTTTGTTCCGGGAACGTGCCCCAATTATCCATTTATCCACCATGAATTCCTTCGTCAAATCTGCCTTTGGCTCATACCAATCAATTTAATCCTTTTTTGCCTCCTCGTCAGGTAATACACTTTTGTCAACAAAGGGTATATAACAAAGTATTGAGATTAACATTTGTTATTGACCAAATACTTATTTTCCACCATAATTTACCAATAAATTAATAGAAAATCTTACAATTTGATTTTCAGGATTTTTTTTCTAATTTTGTCTCTCATAGTTGAAGTGTACCTATGATGAAAATTACAGGTGTAACGTCCAGCCCTTGTGGGCTGTTAATGGACTTCCTTTTGTTTAGTGTCTCTTGTGGTTATGTCTCCCTTGTTGCTTTCAGTGTTTACACAGTGGTTTAGTTTGTTAGATGTATTCCTCATGTGTCCTCATTGTTACTGCCCTGTGTGTGTTTGGAATTCAGGTTCCTCCCAAATGTGTGGTATATGCCTCCCTCTTGTGCCCCTGTTGTGTATTGCATGTTCCCACCCCTCACTCCCATGTCTTGTCACATGTTTCATGTTAACCAATAGATCACGGTGTAGTTAATGTCCAAGTCCAGGTGTTTTACATTGTCTTTGTTAGTATGTGTATTTTGGTTTAGTGTTTGGTCTTGTCTCTTGTCTTCACTGTATCCTGTACGTGTCCTGTTCCCGTGTTTCCAGTGTTTCCTTGGATTTATATACGCTTCGCCCCTCGTGGCAGTATTTTGTTTCTAGTTAAATAAAAGTGATTGCATTATTGAAACCTTCGCGCTTGTCTCTAACTATATGAGAGGATACGTGACAACAGGCCTCTCTCATCTTTTTAAGTCGAAGAACTTGCACAATTGGTGGCTGACTAAATACTTTTTACCCCACTGTAGGAGGGTGAGTTTTCATGAAGATCGCTTTGAACAATTATTTTTAAGAATATTTCGATTAATAATAATAATAATAATAATGTTTATTTTTTATAGCGCCTTTCAAGAACCCAAGGTCGCTTCACAAAATAATGCAAACAGTTAACAAACGGATTAACACAAACAGCTCTAGTATATACTAGATTCAAATTTCCTCAACAACTGTCGGGGCAGACAGAATGTAGCTGATGTCAAGCCATTATGGCAAGACCTGTGCCACATGCATCAACCCTAAAAGAAAGGGTTAGCCCATCCTGTTTCGTAGGTCGTCTTTCAGCAGTGTGAATTGAGAAAATGCTCTTTCAACTGGAGCGTTGGATATGGGAAGGGTGAGCAATTTTTTAGCACCAAAAGTAAAATCCTGGAAACATTGGTTTTCTCCAGCATCTTTAAATGATTCCACATCAAGCCAAAATGTGTCATTGGCCAGGTTGGTTTGAAAAACCTGCGGAAGCAACATTATTGTGTTTGGAAAATAGTGGGCAGCAGTGGCTCAGTGGGTCAAGTAGGATGTCTAGCAACCGGAAGGTTGGTGGTTCGATCCCCGGGTCCTCCTGACCAAATGTTGAGGTGTCCATGAGCAAGACACATAACCCCAGTTGCTCCCAACGAGCTGGCTGGCACCTTGCATGGCTGGCACCTTGCATGGCTGACACCGCCAATGGTGTATGAATGAGTTAATGAATGGGTGAATGTGAGGCACTGTAATGCGCTTTGAGTGGCCATTGGTTAGAAAAGCGCTATGCAGTCCATTTACCATTTACCATTTGAGGTGCGGGCGGCACCGGCGTGTGTGACGTGAGCTGAAGGTATTGGGAGTGTCTGTTGTGAGTTTAGGGGCCACGTCAGCCTGAGCTGTAGTGGGTGTGTGAGTGATTGAGCGAGCCTACTGCCTGCTGAACAGAGGGTCACAGGAAGAAGGATTTGATGTGCCAGTGTTTCGGCTACAAAAACCCGCCAAACTCATCCTAAACCAGCCCAATTTTTATCCAACCGCCCAAACCCATTTTTGCCTACAAAACAGATTGCAAAACCACCAAGTTGGGTGGGAAACCGCCAAATCGGGCAACCCTACAGGCAGACATCCCAAAGACAGTGCTGTTTAAAGATGTGATTGGGCCAGTCCAGTGTCAATTAAGAAAACAAACAATGCAGGTGCAGTTCTAGCAGGGGGGCAAACATGTTCGCCTGGCAACACTATGTTATGTCGGCAACACAAACTCTGATTTGTTCTTTCAGAATGATAGCATTCGTAATTCATTACAATAATCATTGTTAATTCATTGCACAGATTCTGGGTCTATGTTCTTGTGTTGCTTCAATTAGTCTATTGTTAGATAAAACAGACTCTATTGAATTGTAATCGTGTTTTCACATGAGACACTGAAAATATATTCAATCAATTTCTGTGTGCAATGTATTTGTTACTGTTTTCAACAAAACATTGTAATTGAAAACATGTTAAATGTTTTTTTGCAATCATATACTCTTGTTTCTTTACACACAATACAATTGCATTTGGTTTAGTGGTGGGCCGTTATCGGTGTTAACGTGCTGCGTTAACGCGAGACTCTTATGCGATAAAAATGAGAGCTGGGTCTATACTACGCTAGCAATGGTGACTTTCATCTTGATATTTTAGTGCGGATGTATACCTAGCTGAATTGCACTGTAGGGGGTCAGAAAGAGTATACGAACCTGTGTGTATGCGTATGCCTACTGTAAAATTACCACATCAAACGTAACGCGCTAACATGAATGCAGCTATGAAGCTGCCGGGTTTGCTTCACTACCTGCGAGGCGAACTATCATGAGGCGAACTATCACGAGGAGAATACATGACCAGCACGCCACAGAGAAAGCCACAAAAGATGAGAAGATGATAGAGGCGAGATGTGTAGCACTGATTGGGGACCACTGGACATCTGTCAACAACGATAACTACCTCAGCGTTACTGTACACCTCATCCATGCCAGCTGGGAACTTCACTCACTTTAGGTAGGCTACGTTATGTAATTTTAAATTACATAATTTCATTTAATTACTTAGCCTATTAATTACCAGAAGAAATAGAGCTTGGATTCTGCAAAATTCTAATGAACCATTTTAATCTAGATTAATCTAGATTAATTCCAAGATTACAGTGAGATTAATCTAGATAAAACAAATTAATCTATGCCCACCACTAATTTGGTTACAATTCACTAGCTTTGTAATAACTTCACAATGATTATTGAAATTAATTAAAACAAGTTCTATTATTCTGAAAGGACAAATCAGAGTTTGTGTTAACGACATAACCGGGAAAGTGCCCAGTATGCCAGATGGCCAGTCCGCCCTTGCATCCAACCACATGTCACTGATCCGCCAGTTCTTTTTGCACTGCTCATCTAACACAAAAGGCTTTAATCAGATTATATACGGGGTAATTACACTCACCAACTATATTTCCGTGATTGAATCTGCACACAAGGAGTTGCTGGAGACCAACGTGGAATGGTAGATAATTTGACTTATCTATCCCAAATCCCGGGAAGCATTATGCCAATTTCCACTGCCACTTGCTGGAGGCCCGGGGAAAGTCATAGAAATCATAGTCAATGGTTCGAGCCTGACTATAATTACATTTTTATTCTTATATTTTAATCATTTAGCAGACACTCTTGTTCAGAGCGACTTACAGTGTGTACATATGATTAGGAGAAACTAGGTGAAACAACCACAACTTAGTAAAACCATTCAATGTTTGAAACAGTGAATTTGCACAATCAGAGCTAGAGAAAGATCTTACATATAAACAAAACATTTTAAGACAACAGAGGTGAATACCACTTATTTAAGTACTCATTGAAAAGGAAGGTTTTCAGACTTTCCCTGAAGATGGGTCTGCTGTTCTAGCCTCCAGTGGAAGCTGGTTCCATCATAGAGGAGCTAGGACGGAGAAAAGTCTTAACTGGTTGGTTTGGGAGCTGACTTCCCGAAGGCATGGGATGTTCAGGAGCGCAGAGGTCAAATATTGAGAGGGCTGTAGGGTTTGCGCATTGCCTGAAGGTAGGGGAGAGGAGCTCTTTTTGCTCCATAGAAGAGATGTAGACTGTCCTACAATTCTCCTTAATGTTGTTGTGAAAGTGCTTACAAAGTTGATAGCGACGTGTCTTGAAATAATCTTACCAGGGTCATTTTAGAGGAACCGACTGGCTTTATCATGGGGAGACATACATTTTTTAACATTTTGACCTTGTTCAATGTTATTTATTCCAAACAGCTTTCAAACTTCCCTGAGCTTGTGGTCTCCCTGAATGCAGAGTAGGCCTTTATTAGAATTGAATGGGAGAACCTATTTGCTCTTCTTCAAAAATGTGGATTTGGGGACAAATTAAGCATGTATGTAGCTTCTGTATGCATCCCCAAGGGCTAGTGTCTTTACCAATGACACTCACTCTGACTACTTTGCCCTGGAATGTGGGACCAACCAGGGTTGCCCTCTGTCCCCCCTACTCTTTGCCATTGCCATTGAGCCCCTTTCAGTGGCATTTCAGTCCTCTGTTGCTTTTCAGGGTTTATCATGTGAGGGCGTTGAACATAGGTTATCGTATGCTGATAAACTTCTGATCTATGTACATAACCATGCAACCCCTTGACCATTAATTCTCTTCATTCTGTTGAACTTTTGTTCTTATTCTGTTTACAAGCTTAATCTCCAGATGAGTGAGTGCTTCCCAATCAATCTAGCAGCGTTGCAGCTTCAGCAGATCGACTTGCCCTTTCAGCTTAACCGGCTTCAAGTACCTCGGAGTGAATGTGACTCAAACGTTACCTGTCCTCTTCTCTGCCAATTTTGCCCCCCTTTCCACTAAGATGAAGGCTGATTTTCAGAGGTGGGGTAATTTACCTCTGTCACAGAAAAGATGAATTCTGTTAAATATAATAGTCTCAGTTCGAGGCTGACTATGGCTACTCCAACTTTCCCCAGACCTAGCAGAAGTATAGTTGGTGTTCGTAATCATTCCGTACATGAGCTGACTAAAGGCTTCTGTGTTGGATGAGTAGTGTGAAAAGAATCCGTGGCTGGGCAACATGTGATCATCTGGTAAGGGGGGGGGGTTGCGGAGCTGCCGACATAGCAGGGTTAGTGGGGATAAATTGGACAATAACAATTTGAAAAGGAGAAAACATTTTTCAATCTATCCAATTTTTTTCACCCAAGTCAATCAATCAGCTGTGACTTGGTGACTGGTGCACGTCCCACCAGGACTGGTTTCAAGATGAGACAAGAGGCACAAGGTGCTTTTTTGGTCATTATATTTAGGGGAGTCTTTGCTCCCTTCTTATAAGTTGGGGTCAGATTCCTGCCGATATCCCGAAACAATAGGACACAAAACAGGATCTCTCAGGTCCGTTTCACAGTATCTCACTACCTTAAATACAAGGCAGGGGAATATACTACCCGACCTATACATTATAAATAACAGATATCATATTGTACACATAATACTGGAAAAGGGAAGGTGAAGGGGTGTAAGCCCTTAGCTTTTCTTACGTCTCTGACTGACTACTCCTCTATTCCATTTCCTCATCCCCAACAGAAGGTGTTTGAAATAGTTCTTTGGATTTTCTTTGCCACCAATCTTTGCCACTTCCTCATTCATTTGAGGCCTCAACGTCATTCTACAACCCTTTAAATAGACACAGGAGAGAAACCATTAGTGTGCTAAGCTGGGCTAATTAGGCATACCTGTTAGATATCCGCCCCCCAGATTGTGCTGATTAATCCTCCTGTCTCCCTCTGGTACTTATCCCTTGACACAGGCTTTATTTCACTCATTTGGGGAGGAAAGGTATCCAGAGACAGTAGGTCTTTATTTCAGAGATGCAAATTCAGTGCAGGGCTTACATTTCCCAACTTTCTTTATTACTATTGGGCAGCTAAATTTCAGAAGCATTTTCCAAGTACAAATGTGTTTTGCTACCTCCAGAAAAGACATTTGGTTTCCTACCAATCTGGCTTTCCCAATTTACCTCCAAACCAGGCCTGGGATGCTCTATTGGCTCTTATGCCCAGACAGAAAGCCATTATCTCTCAGGTATATTAATGTATTATCGGTTATGCCAAACACTCCACCATCAAAAAAATATCTGCTTGGGAGCAGGAAATCGGTGTTGAATTCCCAGAGGAGTGGTGGAGTGAAGCTATAGACAGAGATATGCCCATCTAGGACAGTTTAAGGTGGTCCTTAGAATTCACTTCTCTGAGTCCAGACTTTCTGTAATGTACAGATTTCAACTCCTTGCGTCACATTTATCATATCTTTTTTCTATGCCCTAAGGGGACTACTGGGACTCTAGCTTCCAGGTCTTATCTAAAGTTCTGCCAATTTGCCTGCTCCCTTGTCTTGGGATAGTGGTTTTTTTTCGTGTTCCAGAGGGCTTACTCTCATTTGACCCCAAACATGCAGTCACTGTTGCTTTCACTACGCTATTGGCTCGACACAGAATTCTCCTAGAGAACATTAAATACTCTATTCCGTGCTTCCTCAGGATTTTTTTAAAAAGATGACAACCTTTTATTCCATATTTTAAGGGCCTCCAGAGCCTAGTTTGTTTTTCAAAATGTGATTATTTAAACTTTTCTTTTTTTATTGTTGTGCTTGTATGTTTTGGTCCTGTTCTATTCTGTGTGTGTTATGTTTTAATTTATTTGGTTTAGGATTTCTGTATATGGCAGGTTCTGTATGGCAGGGGTGGATCTACGTTGGTAGGGGGGTAAGGGGTGTTATGTTTGTGTGGGAGGGATGTCCTGTTGAGCATGGGGATGGTGTACGGGGTGTAATAATATAATGTGCATTAATTAGTTTGTTCATATTATTGTCAACTTGAATATGAATTTTGTAATCATACTCCAGAATGGAGGTCCAACCCCATACTCCAGGGTTTGGACTCTTTTCTTCTCCGGAGTTGTTCATGTTGGCAGGCACCGGGCGGGTGTGGGAAAACTCACAAGCCCCCGGCTGAGCGCTGCAATGTCTGAGTTTACCTCGGTGGATGAGAGGGTCGCCTCCCTGCGCCTGTGGGTTGTGGGGGGGAAACACTGACTGTTGTTTGTGTATATGCACCAAACAGGAGTTTAAAGTATTCTGCCTTTTTGGAGACCTTGAATGGAGTCCTGCATGGGGCTCCTGTTGTGGATTTCATAGTTCTGCTGGGGGACTTCAACGCGCACGTGGGTAATGATGGAGACACATGGAGAGGCGTGATTTGGAGGAACGGCCTCCCTGATCTAAACCTGAGTGGTTGTTCATTGTTGGACTTCTGTGCTAGTCATGGGTTGTCTATAACGAACAACATGTTTGAACATAGGGATGATCATAAGTGTACTTGGTACCAGAGCACCCTAGCCCAAAGGTCTATGATCGATTTTATAATCGTTTCATTTGATCTGAGGCAATATGTTTTGGACACTCGGGTGAAGAGAGGGGCGGAGCTGTCAACCGATCACCATCTGGTGGTGAGTTGGGTCAGGGGGTGGGGGAAGACTCTGGACAGACCTGGTAAGCCCAAACGGGTAGTACGGGTAAATTAGAAACTTCTGAAGGAGGCCCCTGTCCAACAGACTTTTAACTCACGCCTCCAGCTGAGCTTTTCGTGTATCCATGTGGAGGCTGGGGGCATTGAACCCGAGTGGACAATGTTCAAAACTTCCATTGCTGAAGCTGCGGTGGGGAGCTGTGGTCTTAAGGTCTTCGGTGCCTGAATGGGCGGTAACCAACAAACACCATGTTGGACAACTGTCGTCAGGGAAGCCATCCGACTGAAGGAAGTTACAGGGTACCAAAGGGCCCGAAGGGCTGCAGCCTCTGCCATAAAAGAGGCAAAGCAGCGGGTGTGGGAGAGGTTCGGAGAAGACATGGAGAAGGACTTTCAGTTGGCACCAGGGTGCTTCTGGAGAACCGTTTGCCACCTCAGGAGGGGGAAGTGGGGAACCATCCAAGCTGTATACATTAAGGATGGGACTCTGTTGACCTAAACTGAGGAGATAATTGGGCGGTGGAAAGTGCCCTTTGAGGAACTCCTGAATCCAAATAATTCAACATTGCATGGAAGACTGGGACAGTGCAGACCAGGGGGGTGCTTCCTCTGTTCAAAAAGGGGTATCAGAGAGTGAATGCCAAATACGGGGGTATCACACTTCTCAGCCTCCCTGGTAAAGTCTACCCCAAGGTGCTGGAAAGGAGGGTTCGGCTGATAGTCGAACCTAAGTTTGAAGAGGAACAATGCAGATTCCGTCCTGGTCGTGGAACAACGGATCAGATCTTCACTCTCACAAGGATCCTGGAGGGGGCCTGGGAGTATGCCCATCCGGTCTACATGCGTTTTGTGGATCTGGAGAAGGCATATGACCGGGTCCTCCGGGAGATACTGTGGGAGGGGCTGCGGGAGTATGGGGTGAGGGGGTCCCTTCTTAGGGCCATCCAATCTCCGTATGACTAAAGCGAGAGCTGCGTCCGTGTTCTTGGCAGTAAGTCGGACTTGTAACAGGTGATGGTTGGCCTCAGCCAGGGCTGCGCTTTGTCACTAATCCTGTTTGTAGTATTTATGGACAGGATATTGAGGCATAGTCAGGGTGGGAAAGAGTTACAGTTCGGTGGGCTGGGGATCTCATCGCTGCTTTTTGCAAATTATGTGGTCCTGATGACATCATCGGCCTGTGACCTTCAGCACTGGATCGGTTCGCAGCCGAATGTGAAGCGTCTTGTATGAGGATCTGCACCTCTAAATTGCAGGCCATGGTTCTCAGCAGGAAACCAATCTACCAGTCAGTTTTTGTTCCTACCCTCACCTATGGTCATGAAGGCTGGTCATGACCAGAAAACAAGATCCAGGGTACAAGCGTCTGAAATGGGTTTCCACAGGAGGGTGGCGGGCATCTCCCTTAGAGATAGGGTGAGAAGCTTAGTCACCCGTGAGGAGGTCGGTGTAGAGCCGCTGCTCCTTTGCATCAAAAGGAGCCAGTTGAGGTGGTTTTGGGCATCTGGTAAGGATGCCCCCTGGTTGCCTCCCTAGGGAGGGGTTACAGGCACATCCAGCTGGAAGGAGGACTCGGGGAAGACCCAGGACTAAGTGGCGGGATTATATCTCCAACCTTGTCTGGGAACGCCTCGGGATCCCCCAGTCGGAGCTGGTTAATGTGGCTCGGGAAAAGGAAGTTTGGGGTCCCCTGCTGGAGCTGCTCCCCCCGTGTACCGACCCCGGATAAGCGGACAAAGATGGATGAATGGATAGATAGATGGATAGACTTGCTGCAGAGAAGACGTATGAATGTCTCTGCTATCGTTATATACAGTAGACCCTGTTATTCTCAGTCTGTGTGTGCTTCATTATAGATCAATATGCCATTGTGCTGCCACATTTCTGCATTGTTTTCCATCCTGTACCATGTTATATTAAAATTCAGCTTGAACCCGTAAAATCGTGATGGCCCAGCCCGAAATTAGACCAGATTTTTTGAAAAATACAAAAAATACAAAAACAATGTTTTTGGATAAGAGAAACATTAGGAACTAGCATATTGGATACAGGGGTTAAAGGTCCCATGGCATTAACATTTCAATTTATGAGTTGTTTTACCATTAATATTAGTTAATCTAGCCTGCCTATGGTCCCCCAGTGGCTAGAAATGGCAATAGGTAAAAACCAAGCAATGAGTATCTTTCTCCGACTTTGAGAAAACGAAAGCTAAGACGAGCTGTTCTGAAATTTTCCCCTTATGTCGTCATAAGGGGAAATGTTACCTCCCCTTTCTATGCTTGGCCCGCCCAGAGAATTTGGCCTGCACATGAGAATGTAAATCAGCTACAACCACGCAACTAATGTTTTTCCTTGAGAGACATGATGGCTTGCAAACGAGTGAAGCATGGCAGTTGCTCAGTGTTTGGATGTACATAAGAAAACAAAAGTATTTTTTTAATTCCTTCATCTGAACCTCTGAAGAACCAGTGGATTAATTTTCTCTGGAAATGCGCCAACACAACTTCCAAATGTTTTGTACCGGTATGTCTGCGCCGAACATTTCATCAACAACTGTTTCCTCAACTTAAGCCAATACAGAGCTGGCCTTGCTGAACATCTAAAATTAAAGTCTGGATCAGTACCGACTCTCCTTGGCTCAGCTACAAACCTCGGACAAGTAAGTTAACTAAAGCTGTATCAATGTATTGCTTTACTGTGTATGGTTTCTACCTGGCTTGTTAACCTTAGAATGGGGCTGTAACTTTAGCTCTTCAGCTAACAACCAACAGCCTTACTGTCGCTAATGTAAAGGTAGATAGCACCAACTATATGTGAATACACACACTGTGTTGTACATATCTTTGTTTTCTGGATAACCGTTCTGCTGTTGGTGTTATGGCGCGCGGGATATCCGCCATTTCCCTCATTGGAATGACTACTGTAACTTTAGCTCTGCAGCTAACAACCAACAGCCTTACTGTCGCTAATGTGAAGGTAGATAGCACCAAGTATATGTGAATACACACACTGTGTTGTACATATCTTTGTTATTTGGATAACCGTTCTGCTGTTGGTGTTATGGTGTGCGCAATATCCGCCTTCCCCTCATTGGAATGACTAAGTGTGCACCTCTGCAAAAGAGGGTGATCAGATGAGAATGGATAAATTTGAGGCACCTTACAGCAATGAGGCTACAGGCACTGATTTTAACTGCTTGGATTATCAATAGAATGTCCTGAATATTTTCGAATGTCTTATGGCCACCCTACTACAGACAAATACAGCTGTCTTTTACCAGCTACGTGACCGCAGTAGTTATAGCGTTTTACTGGTGAGGAGATAATTATGGCCTGTTAACTCTTCCTAAATACATGGGCCCGCTCATGTATTTCCCTTCACACCTGATTCAAAACAATGGCTTATTAGCAGGTTTCTGCAGAGCTTGATGTAATTGTAATAAGAT
>JACXGM010021273.1:0-17349 GCA_016801145.1 Umbra pygmaea
CCCCCCCCCCCACATGTTCACTACCTTTCCCTATCTGATCCATTACTGTGGCACTCTGCCAAATAAGCACCTGTGTATATACTGACTTGAACAGTATTTATTTTAAATATATTATTTCTTAACTGTTATTTGCACTGCTTCCATTTGCACAGTAAATTTTCATACTAATTTCAAATTATTACATTGTATTTGCCTGCTATGTACACTAATTCGATCTACCTCTAAATCTAAGATTTCTTTCCACTAATTGTACATGTACTTACATCTGCCTCGTTCAATTTCGATTGTATTTCAACTGTATTTTCTATCTTTTGTCTTTATTGTACCCTTTGTGTAATACTTGTGTATTTGTATTTATGTGTAACTCTGTCTGTACTTGCACCTTTTTTGCCTTATCTTGGCCAGGTCGCCGTTTTAAATGAGAAATTGTTCTCACCGTGCCCACCTGGTTAAATAAAGGTTAAAAAAAAACAAAAAAAATATTTGAATACTTTGTATACAGTATATGTAAAATATAAAATTATACTTAACCAACATTTTTGGCTTGGAAATCCCTCTTTATTTTCAATGGCATTCAAGTATACTTTTGAGCAGTTATTGAACACCTAATATTATATGAACTTTTTTCGAGACTAAATATGTTATGGCAATCAAGTATACTTTTTATGAGAATACAAAAGTACACTTTAAATGTTACGGCAATTAAGTATACTTTTGTAAAGATAGCATTCTTATAATACCTGTAAAATTGTCTCATGGCTCGAATGAAACAACCTTTTTTCAACATCCCTAAATAATTTTCACCCTGTTCGGCAAAGAGTTTAGCTGGCTACTTGGACCTACATCTGTCTAGAACAGGGGTATCCAACTCGAACCCTGTAACTAAAAGTGCCACAGTCTGCTGGTTTTTGTATTCTACTACCTTATTTAATTGCACCCACTTGGTGTACCAGGTCTAACTAAGTCCCAGATTAGAGGGTTGCAATGTAAAAACGGAGTGGAATTGGCCTTAAGAGCCAGGGTTGAATCGGGCTAGACTAGGAGGTGGGTGACAGCAATGTAAGAAAGGGGGAAAACATGTTGGGGTGCACTATAATCACTGTTGACAATAAAGAACTGTTGTAGAAACTAATCCATTTACTAATTGCAAGCTTTCTCTTGGCATTGTATTTTTTTGTCTTTACTATATGTTCACTCTCCTCTTCTCTCTCTCTTTGTACTGACAAACATAAACCTATTGTACAAACATAAACAATTGTACATAACTCTACTTTTACGGTCATGGCCGATTCATCATTGCACAGCCGGTCTTCACAGTTGCAGCTCATCTACAAGATTCACTCCAGCATTACTTAAACCCTGGCTGATCACCTCTTCAGCGCCAGTTCATTATCTACTACCCATGTGGTAACTTGGCTCTTGAGTTCTAGTTTGCACTCTAGTATTGTCAGTGTGTTTTTGTGCTCAAACTTACCCTGTGTCTTTGTTCTGTTAATATTCAGACCTGCTGCTTCCTCCGCTGTGCCTGTTGCTTCCAGTCTCACCATCCAGCCTCATCCTTCGCCTCTGGCAAACCATCTGTGTAGTCGTCCCTGTCTGTCTGCCTCAGGTCCCGTACCTACTTGGGGTCTCCCCTGTCGGCTCTCCTTGGATCTCGGACCAGCCTGGAGTTCCTCCGCCCTGACACAACCTACATTGGTTCTCTGAGTACCCCTTTGTTCATTAAAACCTTTAAAAACTGACTTACATTGTCTGTGTGAAATCTCTGCATTCTGGGTCAGAAATAGCTCGTAACAGATCTACTGGGATTTTCCTGGATCCTGGATGATACCTTCTTGTTCTCTGCAAACATCAAGGCTGTGACCCGTTCCTTCAGGTTCATGCTCTATAACATTCGCCAAGCACAAACTTACCTCACCCAGGATGCAGCTCAGGTAATCATCCAGGCACACGTCTGGATTACTGCAATTGGCTCCTGGTCGGACTACCAGCTTGCGCCATGAAACTGGTTCAACTCATTCAGAATGCAGCGGCCTGCCTGGTCTTCAACCTTCCTAAGTTCTCCCATGTCACCCCACTTCTACACACACTCCACTGGCTCCCAGTTGAAGCTTGAATTCACTACAAGGCAATGGTGCTTGACTAAGTCCAAGAGGAACTTCTCCACCATATCTTCATGTGATGCCTAAACCCTACACCACTACATGGGCTCTCCGTTCGGCAACCTCTGGGCTCCTGACCATCCCACGCCTTCAGGAGGTCAACACTAAATCAAAGCAGTCAAGACTGTTCTCCGTCCTGGCTCCTCAATGGTGGAACCAGCTTCCACTGGAGACTTGAACAGCAGAGTCCATACCCATCTTCAGGAAATGTCTGAAAACCTTCCTCTTCAATCAGTACTTAAATTAGTTCTATTCAACTTCTGTTATCTTGAAATGTTTTTGTTATGTGTATGATCCTTCTCGAGCACTTATAATGTTTTATAAATATTTTCTGGTACTGATATTTTGTAGCACTGTTCTTGACTATTCATTGTTTCATATGGTGAATGCTCCTACTACTAAGTTGTGGTTGTTTTACCTAGTTTCTCATTAATTCACCAAATGTAAATACCTTAATTCACCAAAGTGGCTTTGAATTGATCATAAAGTATAGTAAAAACATTTACTGATGGAATAGTTAAAGTTTTCATTGTCAGGACTCTGAATTAATGGCTGCCGTAAAATTGTCTTTGCAGTTATTTGTAAATAATTAATTATAAATCGATCATTTCCAACAGTCATAGACATTTGCAAAATTGGAAATGGTTTGAAAATGTATTTTTTTTAATTTAATGCAACCTTGATGATTTTCAAAAACTTTTGACAAGTAGTGTGTATATACCGGTACAGTATATAGGAGGAATCAGTGTAAAAAAATGAAAACATCTACATCCTTTAATAAATAAAATATCAAATACCAAATAAAATCTTAAATAGAATACCACTGATTAGATTTGGTAGTTGGGGGATGGGGAAATGAATGAATCTGAGAAACTGGTGTCAGTCACATCGACTGTTTCCCACTGGGCACAGGGCATTGTAAAGACATATAGTCAACGTCTTTACAACCAAAAATATGTCTTCTCAACGTCTTCTCAACGGCTTGTGCCCAGTGGGTTAGTACGTATCATCTCACCTGGCTTCTGCTCTTGTGTTTAAACACGTCTGGAAAAAAACTATTGTATATCCATATATGCCGGAGAAACAAACATTTATTTGGGCTACGTTTTCAAACTTTTGGCCACGAGACACTGACCAGTCACACTAATTTTAGCTAGCTAACATTAGCTATGTTGAAGTTAGAGAGTAACCCTAGCTAGTACTGTTGGCCTATCTATTGTTAATAGCTACTGCAATGTTATTAGCTTCGAAGCAGTAGCTTGCTTTTGTTTTGTTAAATAAATCAACAGCATTGATGTAGCAAATACATTATCTGTCAACACTTTTTAAATTGCTAATGTTTGTGACATCTACATAGCGTTTGCACTCTGCAGCATTTGACTACTCTGCACTGCAGTCGGCATGTTGTGGGAAAAAAAAGTGTGGAAAGACGCTGCTGAGTCAGTGATCGCAAAGAAAGATGTTGAAGTTGTGACAAGCAGCGGTGTTGCACAAGATCCTGGGCCCTATGCATAGGCAGTCCTGATGGGCCCCCATGCTCCTCAACCCCAATATATTCCAGAATTTTCAAGGGCCCTCTCTCCCCTTTGGGCCCTGGTAATCAGTACTGGTTTTACCCCCAGTCCGACGCCCCTGGTGACAAGATACTCCACTCCTCTTAATTTTCAGTCAATATCTTCACAATGAATGCCTATATAAGTGGTAGGTCCTTTGTAAAAAACACAGAGTGGAATCTCACTATGGAAAATCTTTTTTTGTTTATTTATTTTATTTAACCTTTATTTAACCAGTTGGGCACGTTGAGAACAATTTCTCATTTAAAACAGCGACCTGGCCAAGATAAAGTAAAAGGTGCAAGTACAGACAGAGTTACACATGAATACAAATACACAAAGGGTAGATTAACGAAGAAAGAAAAAAAATACAGTCGAAATTGAACGAGGTAGATGTAAGTACATGTACAATTAGTGCAAAGAAATCATAGATTTAGAGGCAGATCGAATTACCTTTGATAGGAGTGTTCTGGTTATTTACTGCTGTGGCTGTTACCATTTAAAAACATCTTCTTGCTTTCACATAAATCTAGGGAATAATATAGATTTCCGAAAAAAAAATACTTAAAACATTTCAGGGGGGCTGAGATGAAAAAAATGGGTCTAGCGCTGCCTTTGGTTATTGTTATGTTCATCTGCAGCCATAAGGAATAGCGAGAAGGACATGACAATGTTAAAAAGTACTTTTTATTAGATCAATCAGTGCATTGAAAAAAGTGACAATGAGAACATAAAGACATGAGTCTGATTCTGTGCTTTCAGATGTCAAAGTGCATGATTTTGATAAAAACATCTCAAGAGTTTAATAAAAAAATGTCTGAACTAGGGGGAAATTGACAAAAGTATTGATATCCAACAATTCACATTCAATTTAACAGAAACATTGCTTTTACTTTATGTCTATATCTATTATTTCATTGTTCAGTCTTTGGAGACAATAACTGCAATCAAGCACTATCTGTAGCTCTGAATGAGATGTGTACACATCTATACTGGTATTTTGGTCCATTCGTCTTGAGCAAAATGCACCAATTCTCTAAGATTTTATGGGTGCCTTTTGCCAACTGTGACTTTCAGCTCTTTCCATATATATTTGATGGGATTTAGTTTAGGACTTATAATAATCCGCTTTGGAACATTCCAATGTTTTCTTAGACACCTTAAACCCAAAATAAGAGACTAGTCCATTTACCCCAGTCCAGATATTAATATAAGCTCATCCTCCTCAATTAAGGTTCACCAGCCTCCACTGGTATCAATAATATTGTCCAGGCCATTATAGAATAAGCAAAAATTTAGTTCATTTTACATAGTTTTGTTTTGTTTCACTGCAAAACAAACGCATTCATGAATGTATGGATTACAAAAATATTTAAATTTCAACACATCTCAGGATAAATTATGCGTAATATAATTCCCTCAGTGACATATTTATTGTGGAATCAGCCATTCTGACAGTTCTCCTTTACCACAACCCAACAATAACCCCGTCCCATTTTCAACTGGTAAATATACGACTCAATTTCGAGCGCTTAACAAAATAAGCATTTTCATTGTTTGAGTTGCCCTTCCTTTTCAAGTGGGTATGTGTCTTGGTAAATCTAGCCTTGGTGTGTACGCATCCGGATAGATTTTCTTATACCAGAAGTCACTGCTTCCTGTCCATGTCAACAACTTTGCCCTCTAACTCCCTACACACACCAACACATTTGAACGCATACACAGATTAACATTTGTTGTATATTGACAAGATGCAAATTCATGCTCCACTGTTGTGACTCACAGAAATCTGGTCACCCATTCGTAAAATCTGTTTCATTTTCATTGTGTTTATTGTGTTCTCCCTTTACCTGTGCGGGTGGTGAGTATACCGCTCCTATAACTAGATCTGGGCAAACAATTCCTGGCTGTCCCCTTTGCCTGCACTGACAGCAGGTTGTTTTTATTCCCAACTGCACCATGGGAATTTACCTATTTCAATTTTAAAGAAAATGTCTCTCTCTCTCATACAGAACTTTACAGAAATCACTGAGACTGAGCAAAGAGGAATTAAATATTTTATTTAATGTTTTGCAGTGAAAGCAAAAATAAATACCAAACAGTAAAAGGTGGAAAAGCACAAAAAACAAAGAATAACTGACCTGCAGCCTTCTTTATCTCACATTATTCTACATTTGAAATGTACATTTTTAAACATATAGCAAACATCTTTATTCAGAGCTACTTACAGATAAACATAACATACCAACACACAACACCACACAATATCAGTCCATACGTAGAATATTGTCTGTTAACTGGAGTGCAGACTAGATGACTCTGATTCTGTCGTTGTGGACGTCATGGCACCCGTTCGCCTACGTGGTAGTATCTTCAGGCTGGAGGTACGCGTGAGTGCGAGGGCACGACGTGCAGAACTCTTGAAGCCCGTACCCAGGAAGGCGTAGAGTAGTGGATTTAGGCAGCAGTGAGCAAACGCCATTGGTTCAGACACAGTGATCCACACCCCCAGCCCAGACTGCAACATACACCCCCCCGGGATGAGCTCCAAACGGAGGAGAGCGTCCACCGTGATGCCAATGCAATATGGCAGCCAGCACAGGAAGAAACAGAGAACCAGAGCAACAGTAGTTTTCACTGCTTTCCGTTTCTGCCTCTGTCCTCCCAGAGGACCTCGTGTCAGTCTGGAGACGATCACACAGTAACACACTAGCAGCACCAAGGCAGGTAGCACCAACCCCATCACCACCGTCTGGAGCTGGAACAAGGACACCCACAGCAGGGACTTCTCCGGCGGGTAGAGCCTTGTACACACCATCTCCCCCTCACCGCCCTCCTGCGTCCGAGCGAACACTATGTCGGGAATAGCCAGGAGGCCGGCAGGCAGCCAGGCACCGGCGTACACCAGCCTGCGAGCCAGCAGTTGTCGGGTGTGAGTGGTGCTGGTGTCCGTGGCTTTGACCACAGCCATGTAGCGGTCCAGGCTGATGAAGGCCAGGATCAGCACGCTGCCATACAGGTTCACTGTGTAGATGACGTGGACGCCCACACACCACACCGCCCCGAAACACCAGTTCGCCAGGGCAGAGTCCACGGCCCAGAACGGCAGCGCCAGCACGAAAAGCAAGTCTGCGGCGGAGAGGTGTAACCGGTAGCGGTCCGTTAGGCTGAGCCGGGCCTTCCGCTGGCAGCCCAGTACAAATATTACCAGACCATTGCCGATTATCCCCAAGGTGAAGATGAAGCCATACACCACTGGGAGGATGACGCGGTGCACGCTGGGGCTCAGCAACTCCTGGTCACATGGCACCACAAACTCAGCGCCATATTCATTCAGTCCAGAACCCAACCCAGAACTGGAGTCGTTGTAGTCATATTCCAGAGTCTCAAAGTGCTAGAGAAGGAGAGATGGGATAGTAAACTTTAAAATACATGTAAAAATCTCCAGGAACTGACTGAAATTTTTACTAGCTTTAATCATGAAAACCCAGAAGAAAATCACCTCCAACTTGGTCAGACGTGTAATTGGTAATCTGAATACTAGACCATAAATCATACAAAATCATTTCCCAAAGTGTTATGAAGTTCAAAGTACTGAATGATATACCTCGTAATAGGACATGATGGCTCACAGATCTTTCAGGATCTTCTGTCTTTCTTTTCGCTGACTGGAGTAAAGTTTAATACCCAGCAACGTTAAATAGCCAAGTCTGCCCCTCTCTTTCCCTTGCTCCGCCTCTTACACACATACACACACAGACACATCTGTGTCCCGCTGAAACACTTTTCCTGTTTTCAAGGTGTCAGGTGCTGAAAGTTGCTCTATCGCAGGATGTTTCATGTTTGTATTGGTTTTGTATGTATTCACCTTTTGTTTATTGTTTAAGCCTCTATTAACATATGTGAAAATAATATTGTTGACAACAGTGTCATGATTTAACACTGTTGCTGTTGCTTACTGACAGCCAAAACAATAATTGGCAGAGTAAACTTTTCTCACCCTGCAGTTAAACAGTATATAGTTGGAGGTGTATCTCCACTGTGGAATGATAGTGTGTGTGTGTATGTATGTACAGCTTCACTGCTTGTGTCTAGCCTCACAATGCTGCCTGAAACTGAAAGGTGGCATTCAAATCCTCCACGGATATCCGTCTGGCAGTACAGGATAGGTAGCATTTACCCGGTCCAGTGGGCACCAGTGACTGAACTATGGATTTGTTTTAAGTGATGATGAGTACAAAAGTGTATAGAATTACATTTTAAAAACAGCAATGGCTCGTTGGTTTAATTGGTTAAAAGTAGACTTGTTGGATTGATTGGTTAAATGTGGGCTCGTTTGTTTAATTGGTTAAAGATGGACTTGTTGGTTTAATTGGTTAAAAGTAGACTTGTTGGTTTAATTGGTTAAAAGTAGACTTGTTGGTTTAATTGGTTAAACCTAGACTTGTTGGATTGATTGGATAAAGGTGGGCTTGTTGGTTTAATTGGTTAAAAGTAGACTTGTTGGTTTAATTGGTTAAAAGTAGACTTGTTGGTTTATTTGGATAAAATTAGACTTGTTGGTTTAATTGGTTAAAAGTGGACTTAATTGCCCCCCCCTTAGGAGAACCCTTTTATGTTTCCCACACAGCAAAATCGCCAGTGTTAAATCAACTCTGAGAGTGTTAAAATAACACTCTCAGTGTTTATATAGCGCCAATGTGAAGCATATAGACACTGACAGTGTTACTTTAACACTCTCAAAGTTGATTTAACACTGGTGATTTTGCTGTGCAGAAGAACCATTTTTGGTTCCAAGTGGAATACTTTTGGTTTCCATGTAAAATTCTCAAAGGAAATAGTTATATATGTTACCAAACGCATTCTCACTAGAACCCAATAGTGAAACATTTCTTTGGATTCTTTTCTGAGAGTTTAGTGTATTTTATGAATAACTAATAGCTACATTCTTACTGTTGGTTGTTCCGTATAGATGATGCTCTTGGCCATTGTGTATTGCCTTTGTAATGACTGTGTAGTGTAAAATGTGGAAGTAGCTAGCATATACAAATCCAAAAAGTTTGGACAATATGAAAAATGCAAAAACAAATTCGGTTACACTTTATTTGGAGAGTCCGAAATTCCATCTGTAGGTGCTCTACAGATAGTTTGTTGATGATATGACTATCAACAAACTATCAACAAACTATCTGTTGATAAGCAACTAATTGTGTAGTTTAAGGGTAGGGGTAGGTTTAGAATATGTTTTAGGGTAATGGTTAAGGTCAGGGTTAACATTAGGGGAATGGTTAAGGTTAGGATTAGGGTTAGGGTTAGTAGATAGTTTGTTTAAATGTTGTTGATAGTCTGCAGAGAATATGTAGAGCATCTAGAGATACACTTTTTGGACTCTCAAAATAAAGTGTTACCACAAATTCATAGCTAATAGCACATAGCAAGACAGTAGTAGAAACAGGAATGGTGAGAGTATGGAAAATGCAAACAAAAGTCATTTAAAAATTCAATTCAACTTTTTTGGAGTCTGTTGCACTCATCAGATTTGAAATGAGTGTATTATGAAAATAAATTATATTCACAGAATAGAACAGCACATAATTTGTTAATAATTAATATAATACAGGGTGAATAGAATTTTCAAAATACTTTTCCATACTGTCACAACTTTTTCAGAATTGGGGTTGTACACTCCTTTCCTGTTTCTACTACTGTATCGCTATGTGCTATTAGCTATGAATTGTGTATAGTACATTCACTGCCTTTAGTTTCTTTTTACAGAATCACAACCATCTTCACCAGCTTTCTACCTGTCCTTTTCCATTTAATCTGAGTATTCTGAGAACATCTGTGTCAGACTAGCAATCTCTCATTGCACTACCCCTTAAGACATTTCAAAGCATTGCCAAGCAACAACAAAACCAATCATTAGCTGCAGGGCCGGCTCTGGCAATTTTGGCACCCTAGGCAAGCTTTTGGAATGCCGCGACCCCACCCCCCTGAACCGGCAAGTTCAGAGGTAACAGAACAAATAGAAAAAAGAGGAATACACAATGCAGCAACACACACCCTTTCCCATTACAGCGATGCACTGCACCAATCTGCATCTATCATGGTAGGGATGGTGTGCCCATCTACAAATTTCCCACTGGGTAGCACACCATACGGGTTTATAAACAACTGCCCATTTTCAGAAAACATTCAAAAACAAAATTTTCAAAGATACCTAAAATAGTTACACAGCCACCAACCCTTTTGTCTTTATAACTATGTTTATTATTTGTATATTAACAACTAATTCATTGATTAGAATGCATTTCTATTCACCTCTGTGGTGGTTTCACCTGGTTGTATGAAAATATATTGAATGCACTTGTAAGTCGTTCTGGATAAGATGTAATATGTAAATGTAGAACTAGCGAACAGTTAACAATATTACAATTGAAATGGTTTAGTCCTATCATCGCAGGCCCAGGAAGCCATAATAAACCTTTGCATAACGTTTCTAAACGTATACAGTGTAAATACAGCTAGTGCTGCTTTTACACACTAGGTAATATTCACATACGTTTGTTTAGCTCACACACAGGGGTGTAGCACAAGATCCTGGGCCCTATGCATAAGCAGTCCTGATGGGCCCCCATGTTATATATATATAAAATATATTAAAGAGTTCTCAAGGGCCCTCTCTCCCCTTGGGCCCTGGTAATCAGTACTGGTTTTACCCCCAGTCCGACGCCCCTGCTCACACAACACTGATTGCTACATTATTATCAAGCCTAAATATTTACATTTTAGTCATTTAGCAGACTCCCTTAAGAGTGACTTACAATAGCTAAGTGTGCATACATTTAAGAGAAGCTAGCTAGTTAGGAGAAACAACACAATTCAGTAGTAAGAGCATTCTAATATTTGAACAGTGAGTCTGAAAAACTACACGGTACCTATATTTTTAGTTTTTCTTCTTTCTTCTTCCTCTTTCTCTATCCTCTGTGCACCTGGCAAGTCTGGCGCTGTTGAGTAGAGTGTGGAACGTGCGAGAAAGGGAGAGAAAAGGCATTTTGGAATGTGCGAGAAAGGGAGAGACAAGGCATTTGATATACATGTTCGGGGCGCCGGAAACAATCCACACAGAGGGTGTAGAGTTAAAAAATTTTGTCTGCCCAGATATTTGCACCCTTGAGTCTTTGAAACCCCACCTTGTCCACCTGTGCCAGGAGCCAGACCTGATTAGCAGGGACGAGTAACTGGCTGGTCAAGATGGAGAGCGAGAGTTCTGAGCCTTTTCTACAGCTGCGTGAGAACAGCCCTGTATGAGATTATGTGTGAGAACAGTCCTGCATTAGTAATCAGAGTTTCTGTTTCTATAAGAGGTGCACAGGTGGGAGCCTCTAATTGGCCTGGGCTTGTATCTTGGTCGAGGTCAGGGCCGGTTCTAGCTGGGGGCAAACATCGTTCACCTGGCAACACTATGCCAGCAACAAAAAAACTCAGATTTTTCTTTTCAGAATAATAGAGCTTGTTTTTATTCATTGCAATAATTATTGTGAATTCATTACAAAGCTAGTGATTTGTAACCAAGTGCAATTGTATTGTGTGTAAAGAAATATAAGAATGTGTGATTGGACATTTAACATCTTTTCAATAAAAACTTTTCATTAAAAACAGAAACATGTACATTGTACTCAGAATTTGATTGAATATATTGTCAGTGTCTCATGTGAAAACATGATTACATTTGAAAAACATTCACTAGAGTCTTTTTTACTCAACAATATTTAGCAACACATAAACATGGACCCACTACCTATCTATGCAATGAATTTACAATGATTCTTGTAATGAATTGCGAGTGCTATTATTTTGAAAAGGAATATCAGAGTTTTTGTTGCCGGCATAATATAGTGTTGCCAGGTGAACAGTGTTTGCCCCCAGCTAGAACCAGCCCTGTAAAGCATTCTGAAGATGCTTTGGGGTTCAGTGCAAATTGGTGCAGTATTGCCTGGTGTGGACGTGTGACTATATAGAAAGTGGTACCTTGTCATGTCATTTTCTACAAACTCCTTGTGTAGAATAGATTAAGGACCTGTGAATTCAGTCATGGTTGTATAGGGGATAAATGTTTAGCCTAACCAGACATATCAACTAAAGGCTGTGTTGACGAATAGTGTGATAAGAATCAGACTGGTGTGGCAGTTTGGGGGAAGAATCAGTGCTCGAAGTGGGGCGGTACTCACCGGTACGCAGTACCGGCACCTCTACAGTTTACTCTTAAGCGTACCTGCACTTTTTCTTGCGTACCGATGCATTTCGCATGTAGGCGGTACGCAACCACTGACAAAGAAAGCGACAGTGTCTGAGAGATTGATAATGATCTGAACGTTACATAAACTACACCACCCAGAGGGCATACGTTATCTACTATCTGACTTACTTCAGATTGACGAATCACGTAAAGGCAAGCAGTCAGCCGACCCTATCAGAAGTTTGCTTCTCCACGGATGCTAGTTAGAAAATGTTGTCGCCTGACCGTAACATATTTTTCACTGCTGAAAATCTAGAAACTAAAAAGAAGTGTGTCTTTTTTAAAGTCATTATGCTAGCCTGGCTTTAGAAAGTTACCGAAAGAACGCGTGTGCCCGAGCCAGACACGTCAACAGAGGTCCAAGTCGATCCAGAATCATCAGGTACGTTTCATGAGCTTCAAACTAACGTTAATTTAAACCCTCCACAGTCTCCAGACGTTCTAAAGTGTCAAGCGCGAACGGTACATGCTTGGTACCGTCGGAAAGAGGAAGATCAGACGAAAATAATGAATCCCTGTGGGTTAAACACAGCCGGAGCTATGACACCTCAAAGTCGGTCATGTTGTAGACACCACGTTACTTTACACGTTGCAGACAAGTAAAAAATACCTGGGGTTTCAAAAACGTATAGAAATATTGTAAGAAATGGGTGCAGCATTTTTACATATATTCTTTTATTGGGATACATATTTAATAAAACAATTAAATGATCCAAGATGTTGGATTTTATTAATCCATGTTGTAACCATGGGTCTGCTGAGTCCAAAACCATAAGGCAATGGGTCAAAGTATGACCTTTCCAGAGGCCAACTTTGTGCTAGGCGGACCTAAAATCCCTTAGAGCTTGAAGGTTGATGTGAGTGGAACTGCTAGCATTAATGAGGAGTCTGCAGCCACCAACCTTAATGTTACCTTAGTCAATGACAGTGATGTCAACAATAACGTGAGTAACAAAACACATGCACGGCCTGACTGTTTGTCAAGGGACACACACATGACAAGGGCAGCTGACGGGGGGGACAACCGGATATGTTGTCCCGGGCCCAGTCTTGAGGGGGGCCCCAAATTTTGTTTTTGCACAGTAATTTTTTTTAGCGGGGGTCCCAAAATGTGGAGTTTGGTCTCGGGCACACAGATTCCTGTCAGCAGCCCTGCACATGACTTGTTTAAATAAATACATTTATGTTGTTATAAATAACAATACATTGTTTTTGTACCAGCAATATCTCAACGTTTTGTTTTTCACTGTAGAAATTAAATGTCATAATGATTTGCCAATGCAAGAGAGTACCGGCACCTTTTTTTTCCCACTTCAAGCACTGGGAAGAATGTAATACATTGTCAGCCATCTGGCACTTACTGTAGTGTAGACACATTCAAAGAGGCTTTGGACATAGATTGGATGAGGTGTAGACTGTGTAAATAAAGCATAGTGGTAGTGTTGTAAGATGTAGACTGTCCAGACAAAAGTCAGAGGTTTCACTAGCCCCTTAACACCCTCAAGTCCCTGCTTTTCTCTCTCCTCCAAACCACATGTAACAAACCTTCTTGATTCTAGTCAATATGTCCTTCCCTGTCTCATGTCTCCCTCTCCTCTAGAGTCCTAAATGAAGATCTCAGGGCATATCTTAGATTCTTGTCTCACTTCTTCCTCTCCTCTAGAGTCCTAAATTAAGATCTCAGGGCATATCTTAGATTCTTGTCTCACTTCTTCCTCTTCTCTAGAGTCCTATTTGAAGATCTCAGGGCTTCTCTTAGATCTCTGTCTCATGTCTCCCTCTCCTCTAGAGTCCTAGATGAAGATCTTAGAGCTTATCTAAGATCCCTGTCTCACGTCTCCCTCTCCTCTAGAGTCCTAAATGAAGACCTCAGGGCTTATTTTAGATCCCTATCTCGCGTCTCCCTCTCCTCTAGAGTCCTAAATCAAGATCTCAGGGCTTATCTTAGATCTCTGTCTCATGTCTCCCTCTTCTCTAGAGTCCTAAATGAAGATATCAGGGCTTATCTTAGATCTCTGTCTCACGTCTCCCTCTCCTCTAGAGTCCTAAATCAAGATCTCAGGGCTTATCTTAGATCTCTGTCTCATGTCTCCCTCTTCTCTAGAGTCCTAAATGAAGATCTCAGGGCTTATCTTAGATCCCTGTTTCATGTCTCCCTCTCCTCTTCTTTAGAAGGCTCTAATTAGATAGCTGTATACATTCATCAGTGGTCAGCAACACGTTGCACTGTCTCTCATGAAGACACAAAAAGATTAGAGAGAATAACAAAATATATGGTTGTTGGATTCTTTTCAGACCTTATTACTAAACTATGAAAACATTTGCAGCATGTACAGGTGCACAACCCTTCCAGTAAAGCGGCATAAACTTTCAGCAATAGACCACCACACAGGTGAGCAGGTGTTTCTGGTACACCTGCTCACCTCTGTGGGTGTGTATTGCTGAAAGTTTATGCCGCTATACTGGAAGGGTTGTGCACCTGTACATGCTGAAAATAATCCAGTTCCCTCAAAATGTTGTGACTGGAAGCGCCAAACCATGAACTGTGTTAATAACAGACCATCCAGCATACACACATACAATGAATCGAGCTGAAGAGCAAGGGAAAATCATTTATCCTTAGCAGGAGGTTGGTGTGAAGGAAAGAACACAGCAGGGAGCGAACGGTAACAGTACTAATGAAATGTGTAGGTATAGCAGTACTACTGATGAACAATGTAGGTATAACAGTACTACTAATGAACAACAGTGTAGGTATAGCAGTTACTACTAATGAACAGTATAGGTATAGCAGTACTACTAATGAACAATGTAGGTATAACAGTACTACTAATGAACAACAGTGTAGGTATAGCAGTACTACTAATGAACAGTATAGGTATAGCAGTACTACTAATGAACAATGTAGGTATAACAGTACTACTAATGAACAACAGTGTAGGTATAGCAGTACTACTAATGAACAGTATAGGTATAGCAGTACTAATGATAGCTGTGTTTTTGAGTAAGATGAACATTTTTGTTTTATTTCATAAACTACTTACAACATTTCTCCCAAATTGCAAATACAAATATTGTCATTTGGAGCATATCTTTATAGAAAACTGGTCAAAATAACAAAAAAGATGCAGTGATGTCAGACCTCTGTCAATAACGAACAGATTTCAGTCTGCATCAAACCCATGGAGACACATCTTTCCCATATGACTTGAAGGTGTTATTTCTTCTACTTATCACTACCAATGAACAATGTAGGCATAGCAGTACTACTAATGAACAATGTAGGCATAGCAGTACTACTAATGAACAATGTAGGCATAGCAGTACTGCTAATGAACAATGTAGGCATAGCAGTATTACTAATGAACAATGTAGATATAGCAGTACTACATAAGTATAGCAGTACTGATGATGCAGCTGTTGTTTCAGATCTGCTGCTGACAAGTTCAAGCACAGCCTCAAGCAGTTTGACCTTTGAGCCAAGTATGCTATTTGGGACACTTTGAGCCAAGTATGCTATTTGGGACACTTTGAGCCAAGTATGCAATTTGGGACAGTGGGGAGGCTGCTGAGTGACGAGCAGAGTCTATTTTCCCAGGGCCTCTTAAGTGTTACACACAAACATACATACATACAGAATACAAACACAGACAAAAACACATACACACAAGCAGTAGAAAACAGAAGCTGGAAGTTGTCGGCCTCTGCCAGCGTTAAAACAGTGTGTTTGTTTTAGCTTCCCGACAGAGCGAGAGGAAGAGCAAAGGAAACAAGAGAAGACAAACCATGACTCCCCTGCAGCACACCGGTTTAACTATCCACACCCCAAACTAACTTCGTGGGGAGTGAGGACTAGTATAGTATTTCAGTTTAAAATAGTATTTTCCCTAGACGTACCCTGAACCTGGAGAGGCAACAGCTAGACAAACCCCAAAAAGCGAATGGTTTGGCAGGTGGTGGCCACAGACAATTGCTCTCTCCTTATCCTTCCCAACTGATTCTTCTTCAGTTTTGCATTCTGCTTGTGTCCTTGTCACTACTGGTAGCATTTGATGGTACCTGCAGCTTATTCAGGTTGCACAGGTAGGCCAGCTCCTCCACAAAGCAAAATCACCTGTGTTAAATCAACTTTGAGAGTGTTAAAGTAACACTCTCAGTCTTTCTATAGAGCCATGGCTGTTGATTTTGCTGGGCTGGCATTTGCTTGGAGGGTCACACAGACTTCCACATGCTAGCTAACAATACTCTAAAAGTGTTAGGTAATGGGTTGAAATCCTCAGAGACATACTCTGGTGCAGTGGGCCTTGGGTTTCTCTTGGTGAAGAACAATGCCTGGCCGCATGTTGTCAGTGTGTGTAGGCAGTTACTGGATGACGAAGGCATTGATGCCATTGACTGGCCCTCATGTTTCCCAGACCTGGATCAAATTGAGATCCTCTGGGATATTATGTATCGGTACATTAGATGCAGCCAAGTAGTGCCACAGACTGTCAAGGAGCTCACTGATTCCCTGATCCAGGTCTGGGAGGAGATGATCCAGGACACTATCTGCCTGCTCATCAGGAGCATGTCCAGACATTGTTGGTAGTGCATACAGGCACGTGGGGGCCATACGCACTACTGAATCACATTATGAGCTGTCGTTATAAAATGCATGCACGTTGGAATAGCCTACGATTTCTTTGTTTACTTAGATTTTCAGTGTGAGTTTGAATCCAGCCCTTCATCAGTTGGTGATTTTGGTTTCCATTGACCATTGTTACGTCATTTTGTTCTCAACGAATTAGACAATGCACACTAAAGATTTGGATGTGTAACATGTTTCAGTTATCGAGACCCAATATTTTATTTGAGTGTTCCCTTAATTATTTTGAGCAGTGTATATACCCTAATCCCTAAGCCTCAAATAATGTTCCCCATGGAGACCATAAAAATAATGTATGTTTCACCTTGTGATAACTTTGGTTCTCCTCAGTTTAATGCAACAGTGACACACATAGTAGCCATGCAGCCTTCAGCACATCCAAATGTTCTCATTTCCCAGAGTCATGCAGCTGTGAATGTGTCAGTGGCACGAACAGGGTTAGGTGATACATATACACACGTATATTATTTTCCTCTATTCATATTCAAAACAGGAAGGACTTCCTCTTTTTCTATTGAGGAAAAGTAAACAGCTGGATAAATCACTCACAAACAGTTGCTCCTGTATATACACACACACACACACACACACACACACACACACACACACACACACACACACACACACACACACACACACACACACACACACACACACACACACACACACACACACACACACACACACACA